>JAUMHB010092758.1:0-10958 GCA_032359685.1 Pittosporum tobira
GGTTTCAGAAAATTAAAGGAGTTGTGTCCTTTGGCCATGAAGAGATGCACCTCTTCATTTATTCTTTCTGCATCCAAGCAGTGCGTCCTTTGGCCATGCCTTTTCAAACTTTGTAAATTCCAACACTTACTAGTTCAACCAAACAAGTCCAAATAAAACTTTCATCTAGTACAACATGATCTACTATATACTATATGAACATCGTCATATAATAGTCTTGAAATTCACCAGTGTCTTACATGTTCAATACTCAATCTTATTATATCAAAGAATCATGCTTATATGATTATACTTATAATGATCTCAACAAGGAATATTAAAAGATATATCATGTTATACCATAATTGAATATGTATTTATAACATCTCAATAAGTATATCATGGAGCAAGTATATATGACAACAATATAAATAGCACCAAAACAAATCATACATGTACAAGTAGAAAAATAATTTATACATAAAGTTAGGAGTAAATAAACTTGCAACAATGTATAATTTACTGGGATTGAAGTAGAAATATTTGATGTAGCTTCTTATAGTTTCCACGTTACTCTCTTGATCCCAAAGTTCCCTCGTACTATCTTATAATAAAATTAAAATGACATCTCATAAGAATTGGAACATTAAAAAACTCTCGAACTAATCCTAAGGTTCGAAATAGAATCTCAAATTCAAACACTTTGAAGTGGAAAGACAAAATTGCCCACACCTCAAAATCCAAATTTGTCTATGAGAATAAAAATAAAACCTGATTCGTGGACAAAATATCAATATATTTTTTACGAGAGTCCTCGTATTTATCAAGGACGCTATTGACCCTAAAATACATCAGCGAAATATAAAGCTAGGGAAGTAAAATACATCACGTAAATCACAATCTTAGCTCATCCGAAAATAATAGTCCTAATATGGACTAAAATGAACCAAGTTAGAGTAAAAATCAAAAATAAATTTATTTTGTTTTTCTCGGAAAACAAATCAGACTTTCCTTATATATATATATGTATGTATATATTCTTAATCTTTTTATTCTTTCATATTAGATAATTATTTTACTTATTTTCCTTAACATTTCTTCTCTTTTCCGCCCAATTGTACTTACTGGACTTGGGCTTTTTAGTGCTATTGTTTGGCATGGAAGAAAAGACATAACGAAGTTATTGAGGGGACCTTCCCTAAGTTTTCTCAAACCAACTTCCAAATTAACCCTTTTTTCCCCTTTAATGATCTTTATCTTGCGATCCTAAAAGAAACCTGTGCAGTACCACCTATTCAAGTCATGTCTCATGGCAATTTTCTTCTTTTAATTGGCTTAAGCTCAATTGGTTGCCATTGGAGGGCTGGTTAATTAATTAGAGATGAACACGAAGTAGATAATAATGGTCAAGTTCATGGTGAGGTTGTGGATAATCTCTTTTACATGGTCGTTGTTGATAAGTTTGTTGGTGTCTTCGACGGATGCAGTATTGCAGTTCCTGCCATTATACCTGCACAAGCAACAATGGACCTGCCCTTCACTCATCACTAGCTACACAAGGAACAATGAATCTGCCCCTTGTTATCTCGGATAGCAGCCTCTGCAGCTAGATTATGAATTGATGAAACATTTTTAATACTATAAATAGATCATAGGAACAAGAGAAAGTGGAAATTTCGGGCTCTAATAACTCATGAGAACTAATGTATACTCGCGCAAAATTGGAACAGCCTAAGAACTTTGGAGTGATAGAAGCGCACACACATGCGGGACTGTAAAATGAACAAGTTTGTTTTGCCTTGTTCAATTCAAAATATTAACAGGTAAGAAATACGAGCACATTTTAAAGTTCAATTAATTTATTCATGTATGTTCAAATTATTTTTTTGTATTGATATTCAAAGTAACTCACTAAAAAGTTCAAACTACATACTTCGATCGTTTGGACTTTTTTCGAAATCACTCTTGAAATGCTAGTGTAATGAGCCTAAGACAAATTTTATTTTAGAATCGATAAATTATACGAGCCACATTTGAGCAAGTTAATACTCGGTTCGAGTAGCTCATTTACTCTCATGTTTTGGGAAACAACCTCTTTATCGATAAATAGATGTAAGTCTGCACCTTCTTGTACAGGAGCCTTGTGCGCAATACCATTATGCTTGATCACTATATGAAAACAGTTCAATCTTAACACATTTGATTCCTTATGAACTAGAATGTACAATTGTATGAAGGCGTGAACGCAAAATCCACCTGCTTCATTAATTAGAAATCTTGACTGTCAGGCTCTAATTGTTGTTCATTATTCCTATGTCCCTTGATGATTCATCATTTTTCCTTCTTTATGTGGAGTATCAGTGAACTGTTCCAGTTGGACGATTTTGTCCTTAAGAAAAACATAAGTTATTATTGCTTCAAATTTTTTGATCCTCACTTTGTAAAATATTATATTTGATATTTTTTAAATGAGTTGTACTATACACACTAATAGATTCACTAATAAATTAAGTGTGCACAAAATGATGATGTCATGAGCAGATCTACATACTATCATGTGAGGTTGAAAACATCCTGAACTTCTCTCAAAATTCATTTTATGTGTGGAAAGTTTTGATATAGACCCCCAAAATTGTACCCCCATTAAAGAAAAAATATTTATAGTTCTCCCAATTTCCGAGATCTAATTTCACCTCTGATTTGACGTGTTAAATTGTAATTAATAAATGTTTAATTATACCTCGATGGACATGTTATTATAACTAATTATAATTTATCACGTCGATTTTTGCACAAATATTAGTGTATTTACGAATTAATGCACATAACATTATTGTTTCAAAATTTAATAATATTACAAAACACTTATAAACTTCTGAGAGAAATGATTACACAAACGGCATGCCAGATTTCCAGGCTCCGGAAGATATGATTACACGGGTGATCGATCTAAGTGGAAGATCAACAACCATATGTATATAAGTATCATACTAGCCAACTTACTAAGCATCTAAATTGACAGTTGTAGCCGGAAGTAGGGCCAAAATGTCTACCTAAATTCAGGGCTCAAAGTCAAACTAAGAACAAACATGATACAAAAGTAAGGTTCCGATGAAACTATCTTTAAATACATTACGCAAGGTTGGGCGCCGGAGTTGAAATGAGAAACTTCATTCCTTTTGGTCTCTAAAAGAAATTGTCTACTTTAGTCACGAGAAAGTATATGAGTTCTTGCTCTGATGGTTGGATGGAGACTCTAGGATTCTCTAATTTTGGAGATCTCGGATTCGAATATTTCGTAATGCATGAAATTACTCACTTAAATTGGACAATTATTTTCGTGTAAGTATTTCCTTCCGTCGTATATGTCTGGCTAACAAACATTGATTTCTAAGAGTTCCGATTTCTACCTTAACAATTAAAAAATATTTTTTGGACACCTTTTTCATTACTTACACACCACATAAGATTCATACGTGAGATGATGTTGAAAATTTTGATAAATCTTTTTCGAAGGTATACACGTTCATAAAAAATATGAATTATGTGGTATAAATTGACATATTTAAAAAATTGGGAAACAAACTGAAACATAAAATAGAATTAAGGGGTGTAAAATAAAATTTACCCTTAGCCGACAAGACAAAGTTTGAATTAAACCAAACCCCATACTCTACACCTAATTGATTTGACATAATCTCCCATTACCCAAAGCAAATTCCACAAAAATAAGCTACCTTATCTTTTTCGAGGCATAAGACATCAAATTTGGACCCACCCCACAGTAGGGTGGTCCTAACCCACCATGTGAACCCATTTGTGTCACCACCACAACTGAAACGGCATCTTATTACAAATTGGTAGCCCCCACCATCATCACCACCACTGCCTCTCATTATTCCCAGCGTGAACCTTTGAATTAATTCCTCCCAACATCACGCATGGTCTGGCCTCGCCCAAATTCAATTCATAGCATCCGCTAGTACAACCCTTATTTGGTAACTAGTTTTTATCAATTTTAAAATGTATAATTTAAATTTAACATAAAATTTTTGTCTTAATGAATTTAAACTACAAATATAACCTTAAAAGTTTTATCAAATAAGCCAATGTATACTCATTTAGGTTTATTCTTTTCATGGACCATCTCTGAGGCTTGCTAATGATGGTTTTATTTATTTTCAGTTGTCTATTATTTAACCAGAATCAATTATACATATAGTTAACTGTAAAATATTTCATAACTTCGTTCATAAAAAATATTGTCTCACGTCTGATAAAATTTTGTCCATTAAAAAATAAATAAGTATATATATCAATGATATTATGTTGTATATATTTTAAAACAATATTATTCTCACATAATCACTCAAGTTATACAAACAAAATTTAAGGGTAAAATTGTCTTTTAATCTCTTTTATTTGAGTGAAAATGATACTTAATACATTCTTTTGTATACGGAGAGAATATATATTTATATGAGGACAAGGAAAAGTAAGAGAAGTGACACAAAGTTCAATCTTTTATGTGCCCATGGAGAAGAGTAGGTCATTCCCTCAGTACTCATCATCATACTCCGGCGAATTCGGATTCGAGGATCGAGAAAAATCATATACTTTTAACGGGCCGAACGCGAAGGGTGAAGGTTTTACCCCACATACTGATTCAGAGCTAAAGAGGAAGAAGAGAATCGCGGCTTATAATATGTTTACAACGGAAGGAAAGCTAAAATCTACTATGAGGGAGAGCTTCAAGTGGATCAAGAACAAGTTCACGGATGTTCGCTACGGCGTGTGAGTCATGATATTAATTAAGGGTAAGGCTATCTACATCTGACCGTTCCGCACTCATTGTGCGTTGGGTACAATCTTTATATATTGTAGTATGTGTAAAGAAGAATAGCCATCTCCCTCCCTAAAGTTTACTTGGTACTCTTTAGAGTGTGTGTTCATGGTTCTCGATTTTGATTGATTGTCAAAATTATGGAATGTTGACTTATGATATATTGGATTGTCTCATTGCATGGGATCATGCATGCTATTTAGAAGAAATCAAGTCAATTTGTTGTGTTAGACAACTGTAAGGGTGAGATTTTTCACTCTAATGTTTGATGCAAATATTGGTTGTCCGGAATTTTAAGTATTAAGTTAGACAAAATGTTAGAACAGCCTGTGATCCTCTAGATGGAGCCGGAGCCAAAACTTCCGACTTATCTGGACCTGTAATGCTATACTCCAATTATTCAAAAAAAAAAACAAATATAATATTTCCTCCGTCCCAAAAAGAATGAAGTCAAAGTACTTTTTTTGTGAGATATATTTAAAGAAGAAGAATTTTATAAAAGTACTCAATTTTGTGGCTAAAAACAAATTGTGACTTAGCATTTTTTTTCTTTAAAAGTAACTTTTCTTAAAATGTGTATTTTAGGTTAGTCATTCTTTTTAGGCCGGAAGAATATAATCTATATTGAAGGGATGAACATTTTCATATTTTGGGGGAGAGGGGGTATAACAATTTCTTCACATGAACAACAACTTCCCATGTGAATTCTAGAATTTAGAAAAAGCTTTGGGAGTTTTTGGTCCTCCCATGGAGATATGCAGCTAGAGAACAAGTAAATGAAACTACGGTGTTTCATTTAATTTACTATAAAATTACGTCATTGGGTCATTCCCCGAGTGTTACACCTTTCCTTATAGAGTACAAGTCCCTCTCTCGCAGTCACTTAAACTTACATATATTGGCAAATTTTACCTTTTAGAATTTAATTTCACAAATAATATAAAGGATGGTATATATAGAGTAGCGGTTTATTCCACTCTATAGCATTTGATATTTGCTATATGTTGGAAGGAGATTACTAGTGAGATAAAATTCAAGTCCTTCAAAATGGTGCCTAGCAGCAGACTTATTCTGATATTGTAGCACCGAATTAAAGGCCAGTAAAATATTTCTATTCTAAATGCGTCGTCTGAACGCATATAACGTAGGACTTAAGGCTGCAAATCTGCATCATATATCAATTGAAACAATAGATATGAATTTAAATAATTGTGTACCTAAATTGGTATTTACACTTCGAGTATCTCCGGATCACCTTTTTACAGCAGAAATCTACATAGATGTTCATAAATACTACATTTCTACAATTGTTACAACATTTTTTCAAGCTTGTGATACAGATTTTCAAACGCAATAAAGTTATACATAAATATTGCAACTTTTCTTTAAATGTATTTATTTTGAGACATTCAGAATTTCAATTTTTTCTATAAATTATATCATTTATATTTTTAAAATATTATATTCTATATAAAAAAAAAAAATTATACATCTCAATATCTGTGTCACTTCCAAAGCGTAAGTGCAACAATTATGATATTAAGAGATCACAAGACTTGAATAATCTTAAGCCATAATAAGGTGCCAGGGTGGCCCGGGGAGAGTTGTGCACATGTACGTGTACTTGCAATTTGTAAGAAAGAAGACCATCAACTAGATGTACAGAAAAAAAGTAAAAACCACAGACCACTTGCTACTTAAGTCACAATCACAACCGAAATTGGATTATTTCAAGCCATAAATCCTTTTGAATATATTTTTATTTTGCTCTTACTATTTAACAACCAAGAAGACGAACGAAAATTTCCACTGCAAGAATTCAAAGCCTCCGGTAATGTTCTATTCTGGTTTCAATACAACAAAGTTGAAAGTGGACCTGAATTGTCGGAGTACTAATACACAGTAAATGTTACAAAAACAAGAACATGATGATCTAATTGTACAACAAATCTCGCATCAGCTGTGAAAAACAAAAACAATTGGCATGAACAAGTTTCATAAGATCGGATTGGACAAAGGACAAAACTTGATTCCCAGAAAAAACAAAAACTGAAACTCATGGTAGCTTTCTCCCATTGGTTCTGCCCAAATATATTGAATGGGATAACTGCTCTCTCCGCATTCTGCTTACCTATCTATTATCAACCTATAAGCTGGGAGACTTAGAGACCAACCCAATATGAACGCCCATTAGGGTTGTGTACCGGAGACGCCACGGGGGATGTCACACACCATTCATACCAAACCTGCAAAAAAATTGTTTTAGAGTGAACAATGTTTAACTACTAAAAACTAACAATGTTTAACTACTAAAAACTAACTAAATAATAAAGAAAGAAATACATAAAGAAGTGCACTCAATTAGACCAACCTAAACAAAACTATGAAATAAGTATTCCCATCCACATTAAGTAAAACTTACCACAATATCATCTTCAGTGGTATCAATTACATACTTTTCAATACATGTTACCTTTCCTACCTATACCACCACTAACCAAAATAAAACCCAAAATATATATATATATATATATATATATATATATATATATATAAAGTATGTGCAATTTATATTTGTTTTATTTTTTTTACAGCTATCCATTATCCCTTTGCTTAAAAAAAATAAATAAATAAAATAAAATAAATATCTACTCTTGTAGAGTATTACTAGTTCAACTATTCCTCCTCATACACTAAGATACATGCAATGAAATGATTTACCTTGGTAGAACCACAGCACCGCCAAAGATGAACTTCTAACGGAAATCCCGGACGTATGCATACTGGTGTCCTTAATGGAATAAATACTGGAAACCTGTGTTATGAAAAAAGGGAAAAATATTTACTGCATTACTTTATTCATCCTCGATCTACTTAGAATATATAGTAGTGGCATGTCGGAAACTTCACGTCACCATATAGACTAAAATTAGAAAAGTTTCTCTAATTTTAGAATGGACTAAAAAGAAATAAACATCTCTAGTTTTGGAATGGAGGGAGTATCATTCAAGAGGACTATCAGTTCTCCTGTCTTTAAAAAATGAAAGCACATTCAAAAAAATTGAAAAAAAAGAAAATGCATTTCAAGGAAAAATTTTAAAAATGGCAACAAAATAAAATATATATTTATACAAGTCACGCACCAGCTAAACATGTTTGGTGTTGCAGTCGATGGTTCAATACCGAGATGTATATCTTTGTAGAGTATTGCATCAAAATAACCAGCAAATCCTGTGAATTAGGTGCAAAGATGTGCAATTAGAAAATAATTTCTCATTTGAATTTACAGAAAGACTTCATCCTGGGGACAAAAAAGTAGGTGGCCATTAACTCTAATCACAGCCACCCACCACTCCTCCCCCCCCCCCCCGCGGGCGCACAACATACCATGAACCATGGCTGATCCAGTGTCGCCGGGTAACTCAAACTGAAGCTTCTTGTAGCGCTGATTACTCTTGTTAGTTGAGAAGTCTGGGTGTGCAAATGTAAAAACCTATGCAATCATGAAAGAAAGTGCACGCGAGTTACTGGAGTCAATCTTCTTCAAGGTCAAAAGTCAATGTTACCAAATTCATAGTCAATGAAGCACTCACAGGTTTTGGGGGAGCAAGCCTTGCTATGCGATGAAGCTTGACAACATAAGCAGTTTCAAAGTGCACAAGGTCTTTATGTGCCTTAATCTGTAACCCAAAAAACAAAAATGAAATATTTTATAAAATCTATACTGGAAGAGGCATCATGTAAAAATAACGAAAAGCACAGGGCTTACATCATTATATAGTTTTGATGATGTCACAGGTTGAATGAAGCTTGTGTACCTGAGGCGTAAATAGCAAGAAAAGAAACAGATGAGAGTTGGAATTCAAATTCAAATAGACATATATAGACTGATGATGATACATACGATGAAGGAATTGAGATTCCGTCTTCCTTCAAGAATCTTTGAGCTCCGTCAAGACATTCCGGTGACAGCTCATTGTCACCAAAAGACCCCAGCAATTCACTAACCTAGTTTATTATCAAAATTGGGGATAATAAGTTAAGAAGCTCAAATAAATAATAAAGGTTAATAAAAGAGTTGATTACTAGGACAATAGGGGTACCAATATGTCTGCTTTCTCAGGTGCATCCCAACAACGCATGTCACTAGAAACTATGGTAACTATGTTCTCCCATTCCTCTAATTTCACCAAGCTCTGCTTAAACAAAAATAATGTTATTTCTAATGCAAAATGTATTATAATAATTAATAGTATAGACCTATGTATTATAATAACTAATAGTCAAGACCAAATATCTGATAAAATAAGGACTTCAACGTAGCATTTGAAGCAGCATTCCATGAAAACAAAACAATGCGAAAAATATTTCTACAAGAATGATGATTGGGGAGATGAATGAAGAAAATTACTAACTTACATGGAGTGTAACAACAGCATTTGGATTTTTCTCTACAGCATAAACTTTCAACTTGCGGCCAGTCTCTTCAGATGCCTATATTATATTTCAAAATTTTTATTACAGGAAGGCGAAAAATAGGGTAGACACTTGAGTTTGCAACTAATAATAAGCACACCATCAGAGCACCTGAGAGCAAACTAAATATGCAAAGTAGAAATTCAATCTCTTTTGCAATTAATAAACAAAAAACCATTAAAGATATGCACTACTCACTATATGCTTTACAATTTGTAAACAGAAAACCATACTATTTGGTAATTTACAATATCATTTGCCTTTTGATATTGCTTTGTAATTTCAAATATCACTATAGATATTACAAATAATTACACAAGTATATACACTTCTCAAAAAACCTATGCAATTGTATAAAAAAATTCTAAAAGGACAATTTTTGTTTTTCTTTCTGCCTTGTTCAAAGGAGGTTTAATTGCTCTTATATTTATCCAATTGATGGAGCATAAATGCCTAAAGAAAATTTTAAAAATATTTAGAATAAGAGATTACAAACAATATAAGGGAGATTAATCTTATTTTATCCTATTTTAGGAAACAAGTAGGCAGAATAATAGTTTGAGGTAGGGTAGCAGGACACGGTGCAATTTCTCATGTACTCTGCAGCCAATCAACGATGTTCATATTTAGATTGGATCAATTTTTTGTCAGGTCTTGGTCTCAGATTTTGTATTACTTATGTAATTAATATATGTAGCTCTTACCCTATGATTTTTATATAATAAAATTTACACTTTAAGCATATCTCATAAAATGTTCTATACACATCATCGGGAGGTATAGACCTGTAGTGATGCTCTAACAAGGGGTCCTCTTCCTGCTCCTACAACCATCAATACCTGCAGCAGTTGAAATATAGTAAAAGTACATATAAAATTGCAAAAAATACTTATTTTCATATTTTAGACTAAAAAGAAAAAATGAGTTTTACAGTGCTTACAGTGGTTACAGTAGATGATTTTTCATCAGGTACCCTGTCCTGCAGAGCCTTAGCAACTGCTCTTTGGTACTGCAAAAGTATGAACCAAGATCATCATTAAAAAAGAAAATATTTATTTTATCCAAAATTTGTCAACAGAAACAAATCAAACTTTTAAGTATGCTCCCTACCATTGAACTAGATAGAAAGATAAGTTTCTGAACATTTTTGCAAGTCGTACACGAGAATGAAATATGTACATATTTTAAATCCTCTATTTATCATTAACCGAAAAACAATTTTAAAAAACAAAAAACAAATATTCAACTTCGGTCAGGGTATCTACCTAATAATGTTCTCTGGTCAGTACCACCAGATCAAGAAACCTAATTAAAAACAAGGTGCAGCACAGGCTTCTATAAATTAAAGTCATCCATATTTATTCTTTGTAAATGAATGTGTTTTCACTGAAATATACCTGTATGTACTTCACTGTGTCCTTTTCAAAGGTTTCATACGTTTGTGCCTCGAGATTATCCATGAGAGGCTAGCATTGGAAAAATAACAAGGAAAACGCACCTACCGTAAGCGTAATTACACTTAAGATTAGAAATGTTTAAAAGAAAGTAATTTTGTTAAAAACTGTAACTTTGAAGTAACTTACTTGCAATGGTGATTGTAAGAAATCTCTGTAGCCAAGCTGGAATAATAAAATAAAGTTAAAAACAGCTATTGAGTGTG
>JAUMHB010092780.1:0-10957 GCA_032359685.1 Pittosporum tobira
TCGAACACCAATAATTTTATTTAGTACCTCAAAACATCATATTTATAAAGTTAAAATATTGGGTTCTTACAATATATATTTGTTTATATTTGCTCCTACTGATAAAATCATAAATTAGGCAATAATATTTGATAAATATTTATTAAAAATAAATATAAAAAATAAAACACAATGTTTGACAACAAAATTAATTTTACATAAATTTTAATATATTTTTTAAAATTATATATAATAATATATTAAAATTGAAGAATAATTTTTTTTTTTTGTTTTTGCTTTGTTGTTATCAAAATAAATTTTATATATTTATGAAAAAAAACAATTGTCAAATAATATTTTTTACTATTACTTCCAAAGAATCAAATTTAAAAATAAAAATAAAAATAAAAACAGTTACCAATCGGACCGGTTTTGTGTATACGTTTTCGCAGGTATAAATCACGAGCTGGTCAGACAACTAAGAGTATCCTGGCGCTGATAAGGTGATATAATGTCTGTTATTACAATATTTTATTTAGCCACCCACCCAATTCTAAAGAATATAAGTAAAACATCCACGTCTGTCTAGTAGGTACTACTTGTGTCGGTATGGAATAAGTCAAAAAAAGGTACTTGCGTTGGACACTGTGGTACTAGCAAAATTCACGGCCAAGGATGTCAAAAGTTGTTTCAAAAGGAGTAATTTTTAAGAAATACACTAATATGTTTTTACTTTGCCGATTAATTATAGGCACAAACTATTCTTTTTATTTTTATTTTCCCCAATAATCACTTATCAGTAGAAAAATAACTTATTAATATTTATTATTTTCAATATGTTTAATACCATAATTATCGACATTTGCATTTTATAATTTCATTCTAAATAAAAAATAAAATTATATATTTTTTAAGATATATATATATATATAATACCTTACTTTTGTATAGGAATTCTCCAAGTACACAATTCTAATTACAGCCCAATTCATTTATTTTTTTAGGTGGTATTTTTTTTTTTTTACTTATCTTTTATTGAAAATATAATCTCTCAGTCTCTCACTCTATCCTCTATTAAAAAAATAAAAATGAAAGAAATTTGAACATAATAATAATAATAATAATAATAATAATAATAATAATAATAATCAAATTACTACTAATGTGCTAAATGTCAACTCTACGGATTTTCTTAAGAATAACAATAGCTTCTCACCGGCAACGACCAAATCATTGCTCAATCACGACCACCAAGAAACCCCCACTCGGGTATTGTACTTCGCACCCACCGCGGGCACATTACACGCTACATCCACCGTTCATTACCGGCACGTGTCAGTCATCCACCTCCATACCCCATCATCTCTCTCATCCCCGCTCTCACTCTGGTATATCCGTTAGAGCTCGCAGATCAGCTTTAATTTCGGTAGATGCATTTATCACCGTCCGATTAACCTCGTGATTCGCGGAAGGTAGTTTCGAGCTAGGAGAAATTGCTCGCAATTCATTAACTGATTATGTATGCTTAAATGTAGGTTGTTATACTTACTGATTTCCTGCTGTTTGCTTTGATTGATGCTCAAGATTACAGATTTCTTCGTCTCGATTTTGCTGTTAAAGGAAGAAGATGTCTGGACCGTTGGATCGTTTTGCGAGGCCTTGTGAGTTTACTTTTGGTGTTTATGATGCATATTTTTGATTTTAAAAGTTAATTGAATGGTTATTTTGTTTTGATTTGGTCTAATTAGATGCTCAAACATCACATTTGAACTGATATCTCTCAAACAACCAGCTTGTTTAGGTTACTAAACATTTATCTGAATTTATGTTTATTTCATAGAATTCCTAACTATAAGCATCGATATTTAGCTACCCTAGTGTATGGCTTTTCCTATTTTGCATACTGCGTTTCCTTATCTGTTCCACAAACCAAAACAATTTGCATTCGGGGTAACATTACTTGAAATTAGTGAAGCTTTAGTTTTGATGTTAGGGCTTCGGGTTTCCCTTGTGATTAAATGATTCTTTTTGTCACAGAAGAATTCCAATGTTCTTCTTGTTTTTCTTGTTGCGTATTCTGATTCTCAAGGTGAATTATTTTGTTATAAGTTATAGGATATCTTGTTGATTGCACAGTGGAAAGTGGGTGCTTATTTATCTGGGTTTGTATGCATGACGGTTATTTCATTTCTTTTTTCGCTAACATGCATATGATGCCTGATGTTGCGGCGAACAGTGAGCTGCAAATTTTTGTTGATTGAAGTAGATTGTGTTTTAGTTTTGCCAGAACTAGGCATACTGTGTCTAACAAAATTATTGCAATATGTCGTGGTAACAACTTTTCTTTCTAAGCATTACTTATATTCTTTACATGACTGCCTGAAAACTTTAATTAATTGTATTCCAAATTTCTTGTTTCAATAGTCTACAGTTTAGCATGTTGCATATGTTATTTCATCCTACTTTCACTTAGAAAGTTCACCTGAAAATATAGCTCTCAATCATTTACAAATATTGCTCTAGAAAGTTGTTATTTATTTAGAACTAATATTTTGCAAACATCTACAGGATTATGATTTCTTATCAAGTTGCTATCTATATAATAAAATTGTCCATCTGACAGGTTTTGAGGGTTCCTTTAGTAATGAGGAGAGAAGGGAAAGAAAGTCTGATTTTGAAAACTCAGAGGATGAAAGAAGGACGAGAATCGGTTCTTTGAAAAAGAAAGCACTGAATGCATCTTCCAAGTTTAAACACACTCTCAAAAAAAAGAGCAGTAGAAGAAAGAGTGATGGCCGAGTCAGCTCAGTCTCAATCGAAGATATTCGGGATGCTGAGGAGCTACGGTCTGTGGATGTATTTCGACAATCATTGGTCTTGGATGAACTTCTACCTGAGCGACTCGATGATTATCATATGATGTTGAGGTACTCACCTTCAGCCTCTTTTATTGGAATGCTACTTTCTTTTGTCTAGCGTTGGACGAGCCATATGTTAGTAAGATTTTTTTTTATTAAAAAAAAAAAGAGTAAAATACAAAAAACCACTTGTGGTTTACCCATTTTTACACTTCACCACTCATCGTTCGGAAACTATAACTTCACCACTTGTGCTTTAAATACGTGACATATTACCTCATTTCCGTCTATTTTAACAGCAAGTGTAGTCTACTCTCTAGAATGAGAGTAGTTTCAGCCCTAGCAGTTATATTTGCTGCTGAAATGTCTAAAATAACCCTGAAAACTATTATGTAACAAAACACCACCAGCAAAACATAGAACACTAAATTTCCAAAACAAAGCATCTCAATAGAGGACTACTCATTTGAACATGAATTGCAGCAAGATAATTTTTGCCATTTTTTAAAACGATCTAATATTAATTTCTTAATTTTTTGCTATATCATTTAATTTTATTTTTTCATATCTATGTTATTTGTAATGCAAACAATCTTCATGAAACATCTTGATGTAAATTTGTAAATTGGATGATAACATCAGGAGTTAAATCATTGAAAAGAAAAAACATCTTTGTCATGCCTTCAGGTAACCTAACTCTCAAACTAATCCAACTGATTCATAAATCTCAGGAAAAAAATGGTGCCCTTTAATTTCAATGACGAACATGTATAAAATCAGCTCAAATTTGATTAAAAGAGACATAAAGATTTAAACTTTACCCTATATAGCGCAATAATGTCAAGGAAAGATGAGTACTGTGATAGGTATTGGAGGCAGTTTCTCTAATTTCTTGACGAAAAGATGGACTCTGGTCATCGCTGCTGCCTTCGCAGCCATAGACTGGGAGAGAAAATAAGGAATTGTCATTGATGAAGCCCGTCACCACCACGAGTCCCACCGGCGAAACCGACCACCTCTGCCTTCTGTTCTTGCTTCTGTTCTTTCTCACCCAATGTCAAAGCACTGTAATTAAGTGCACCCATCACTGAAAACCTCCCACGTCATCGCTGCCCTCTCAAATCTTCTGGCACTAATCTGCAAAATCGATTCAGAGCGAACAGCCACCGTAGAGAACAAGCGTGGGCTCATATGACCCATCACTGATCGGGCACTTTGTGTGCAGCCCCGAGTCATCCTATTGTTGATTGGTAATTATAGAAACAAATCTCTTAACTGTATAATCGATTCCGTTTTTGTTTTAATGAACCCTAGTTGATTTTTGTAGAGTGAGCTAGAGAGAGATTGTGTCGAAAGATAGAAATCATCTGCTGGATATGGTGTATAAATATGAGGGGGCATATTTGTCATTTTATCAAAAAACTAACAGTGTTAACAGAAAAACGTAAATAGGAGGCTAGTTGGTAAAAATGTGTAAAGCACAGGTGGTGAAGTTGTAGTTTCCGAACGATAGGTGGTAAAGTGTAAAAATGGGTAAACCACAGGTGGTTTTTTGTATTTTACTCCAAAAAAAAATTGACAAGAATTTGTAGGGAATGTCATGCAAGAAATACAGAACCTAAACTTTTTCTACCTTGGTGTTTTGCTACTCTATGATTTACAAATAGCCTATTTTTTCAGATTTTTGAAGGCGAGGAAGTTTGATATTGAAAAAGCAAAGCATATGTGGGCTGATATGATTCAATGGAGGAAGGATTTTGGCGCTGACACAATCTTGGAGGTAATTACATCCGAATTTTGCTGTTGACTCTCCATACTGCTTCCCTCACTATTTTAGAGTTTGACACTTTTGACTTTACTGATGTGTTCATCAGGATTTTGAATTTAAAGAGTTACATGAAGTTTTGAAGTATTATCCCCAAGGGAATCATGGTGTGGACAAAGAGGGAAGACCTGTGTACATCGAAAGACTAGGGAAAGTCGACCCTAACAAACTTATGCAAGTTACAACCATGGATCGTTACATAAAATACCATGTGAGGGAGTTTGAGAAAATTTTCGATATTAAGTTTCCAGCTTGTTCAATTGCCGCAAAAAGGCACATTGATTCAAGCACAACAATTTTAGATGTTCAAGGCGTGGTACGTTTCTCCTTTAGTTGATATTTTTCTTCAAGTATTAGATACTTCAGGCATAGTATAATTTGTGTAATCATATTGTTTATGATTTTTTTCCTGTTAATTATTCAGGGATTGAAGAATTTCACCAAGGCGGCACGGGAGCTCATTATGCGTCTCCAGAAAATTGATGGCGACAACTACCCAGAAGTAAGCTTAACTTTCTTTTCTTATTCAGTTACATAATGTTAAATTATTTATTGCTGAGATTGACATAATTTTGGATATCAATATCAATTACCTTTTTTTTCCCCTTTCTGGCAGACACTTCACCAAATGTTTATCATCAATGCTGGTCCTGGTTTTAGGCTCCTGTGGGGTACTGTGAAGTCGTTTCTAGATCCGAAAACTACTTCCAAGATTCATGTATGCAAATATTCTTTTCCATTACTTGAAAGGATTATTTTTGGATTCCCTTTCTGCCCTCCCCAGTTGTTAATTACTGATAATTATATTTACGTTTTGGGTTCTCTTAGGTTCTTGGAAACAAGTACCAGAACAAGTTGCTTGAGATGATAGATTGCAGGTAATCTAATGTAAAATTCATCTTCTAGGGTATTTCTCTTTATATTCCTCTTGTATTTGCTATTTCTTGTTCATCAAGGCATTGACCCATTGAATATTCTGAAGACTTCTGATTTTTTTTTCTGGGACTCCTACAGAGAATTGCCAGAATTTCTGGGTGGTACTTGTACTTGTGCTGAACAAGGGGGTTGCCTTCGTTCTGATAAAGGGCCATGGAAAAATCCTGACATCTTGAAGGTTCTGCACCGGTGTTGTTAATTTTCTACTATTATTCCTTAACAGTCTTGTTAATTTTCCTACTATTATTTCTTAATTGTTGTTTAATTATGTACGTGCTATGTTGATACTCGGCATAGGCTAGTTAAGGCTTTTAACTTCACTGGTTGTGGATGAAACTTTCTTTAATTTTGTTTTTATGTACATTATGTTGCACAGATGGTCCTTAATGGGGAAGCAGGACGTGCCAGACAGGTTGTTAAAGTTCTAAACAGTGAGGGGAAGGTTGTTGCTTATGCTAAGCCTCAGTACCCATTGGTATGACTCATGTTTTTTTCAATTTTTTTCTTTTCTTTTCTTAAAGGCTTCAACAAATATATTGCTATCTCTTTTCAATGAAGGTGGTTTCATTTATTTCCTCCTTATTCTACTAAAACAGGTAAAAGGCAGTGATACATCCACTGCCGAGTCAGGATCTGAAGCTGAAGACATTGCTTCACCGAAAGCAATGAGGAGTTTCTCACATCTTCGGTTGACCCCTGTTCGCGAAGAAGTAAGTTTTTTGTGAATTTCACCTTTTTGATGTCTTATTCTTCGTGATAAATAAGCTAGATGGGCACAACATGAAGCACACTTAATATTAATTTTACTCTTTTGCATACTAGTATTGTTTTTTCTAGTGACCTGAACCAAACCCATGCTCGTATCAAGGCTCAGTTCCCCATTTGAGAATCAACTAAGCTATAAGCCTATTTGATCAGCTTATTGCTTATTTTAAAAATAAAATTTTTTATTACTGTTATAGCTTATTTAAAATAAGCTGTAAGTTGAGTACAACACATCTGATTTACAAATGGAAAAAGTTGGTCAATAGGTGTTTCTTTTCCTAAGCTTACAGCTTATTTAAGGAAATAAGTTGCCACAAACAGGGTCTGATAGTAGAAATAAGACCTAAAAGAGCCCTTCTTTTCATGTTGCGACTGCAGTATTAAGTTCAGGTTATGTTTTAGTAAAATCGAGTTTCTCTTTCTGGTTAGCATTTCAGTTGGTTGGAAAAATTGAGTAATGCATTTATATATTATTAAAGCTCTTCAACATTTTTCTGTTGGCTACTTATGAAGTTTTTCTGAAAAATAGGCCAAGGTAATTGGATCAGTTAGCTATACTGGTACCTTCTCAGGCTATGATGAATATGTACCCATGGTTGATAAGGCTGTTGATGCTGAATGGAAGAAACAAGCATCCTTTAAAAAGCATAATGTTTCCAAAGGTTAGGCCCAAGCTTAGCCTGTTCTATATATACTGCTTTAAATCTTACATATTACAGAACTTAAAAAACAAATAAATAAAAACTTTACATATTACAAACAATATGAATGTTTTGGATTATTTTATCAGGGACACCTGCAGCACCTACCACTCAAAGGGCTCCAGAAGGGCATTATGCTCGGATTATGGCAATGCTTATGGCCTTCTTCTTGACCCTTTACACACTCTTTTATTCGTTCACGAGCCGTGTAACAAAGAAACTTCCAGGAAAATCATCTGATCATACTGACCAAAGTATTCAGGAATTTGCCTTTGATACAAGGGCAAAGGAGGAATTTCGCCCCCCTTCACCAGCTCCAACACTTACGGAAACGGAGATGCTCTCTTCTGTTCTTAAAAGACTAGGTGAACTGGAAGAGAAGGTGGATACACTCAAGGCAAAGCCATCTGAGATGCCATATGAGAAAGAGGAATTGCTGAATGCTGCTGTGTGCCGTGTTGATGCCCTAGAAGCAGAGTTAATTGCTACCAAAAAGGTGAATTCATTAAATTGGTAATTTATATGTCATGTAAAATTTAAAATTCTTTTTTTTTTTGGGAAACATTTCGTGTAAAAACATTAAGCTTTTCCGTTTTTATGTTCAACAAAGTTCACTGTCGTTGACTTGATATTAAATCAACTTGCTTATTTATCGATAGGATTGGTACTCGATTTGACATATTACTTGTTCCTGAGCAGGCTTTGCATGAAGCTTGGATGAGACAAGAGGAACTGCTTGCTTACATAGACCGTCAAGAAGAAGCCAAGTTCCAGGTAAGTTTATTACGGCCTGTGTTACATGCGTATGTGTGTGCGTACACATACTTCCTCCATTCCACAAAATGAGTATCTCCTCGAATTTTAAGGGTTGATTTACGAAATCTTAAAATTTTAAATTGAAGTAATTCATTACTGGTTTGGAAAGAAAATATTTTATTGAGTAAAACCTTTTAGATAGTTTATGACATTCACGATTATATTGACTAAAATTAGATGAATTCTTGTTTATTTTGAGATTTAGCATTCTAGGGATTGACTTTCAAACGGCAAAATGCACACACCCACCCACACTCTCTCAGAGTGTAGTTTTTAATGAGATATTTTTCTAACATATTTCTTGCCACAATTGATGCAGAAGAAGAAGTCTTGCTGGTGAAATTAGAGATACCAATTTCATTCGTATACATGTTTTTCTACAGACACCGAACCTTTTACTTGATCTTGCAAAGCATTTATTTCTGACAATGTAATTTCATATTGAGACGAGGATGTAGCATTTGAAAATTTGTGTGCAGTTGCGTGCAGAGTTTGTTATGTTACTATCCACTACCTATGGATTCTGAATGTGTGTTCGAACTTCAAACCATTTTCTAATATTTTGCAATGAATTGAGTTATTATTATTTTTTTAGCTAGGAGCTTTATCGCTATTAAATTTGTGTACAGGTCTATGAAGATCAGTTGACTTGTTCTTGTTCTATGATTTTGGTTTATCTCAGTTGGTTTATCCCTGTTTAACAAAGCTACTCTTAAAAAGTCATTTTCTTGTACTCCGTTTTCGCAAAAAAAAAAAAATAAAAATATTGTAAATAAAGTATGTAACAAAGAATACTATAAAAAGAGTTTTTTTTTTTATTTTATTTTTTCTGTTCTTTTTCTGATGATAGTACAAATAACACGACGACTCAAATTTGACGTTACAATTATAATTTTATGCGACTACAACTAGCTAGATTGTCATATATTTAGGGCTACATAAGGGAAAAAAGTTAGGTCATATTTAGGGCTACATAAGGGAAAATTGATCCTCAAAAGCCGCCTACGAATTCACCCGAAATTTCTTCAACAACATTCTATTATAGAGTAAAATTTGTATCATTTTAATATTAAAAAAAAATAACTAATAGCTTATCAAAGATGAATCTAAAACAATAGCATTTTCCCTCCAGAAGGAGAGAGAAAAGATAACTGCTACTAGTAGGACCCGCAATAAATCCGCCTCCATTACCTTCGAAGCATTCCTTATTTTTCATTCATGGGTAACAAGAAAAAGGAAACGAAAACGAAAATTAAAAAAAAAAAAAAAAAATCAAGGTGCTGGATTTATGGGAATTGTATGATTATTGAGAATAAAAAGGTGTATTGAGCTTCAGTTTGGCCTCACAGTACTTAAGAATCATGCAAAAGAGTTATATACACTTGAAAAGAATAGCAAGTGGGTCATACAAAAAGCTTTGTATGTGTATTCAACAAAGCAAACGTTATCGAAGTTTACAGGAAAACATCAGTGTATGTGCTGAAAAAATTAATTATTAATTTACCCAAGAAAAACCGGTGTTGATTACCTCACTATTTTTAGCAAGCAACGTTGAACTTGAACTTGCGGCATTTAGAAAACGAAGAACCTCCTCTTCTTCTTTTCGATGTAGGCAAGGATCTGTTCTTGGTGCACAAGGGCATCTTCAAGAGCCTGCAAAAGGATCAATAAGACAATATAATAATGCTTTAACTTTGACGACAACTTACACTTTCTTTAGTTTATAAGGTGACCCCCAATAATAGAAAGTTTGACATTGCCAGATTTCTATAATTTAAATACTTTCAAGGCACCAAATGGTAATCATTTCACTCGATCGATGCTATTTTAGATATTTCCATTACCCAATATTCTGTTTTATTTCAGACTACCATAGCATGTGGCTTAAGAGCCTTACACTTGTCTCATTTCAGCCAAAATTACAGTCAACCCAGAAGGTTTTAGTTGCAAAAATCTTGTAATATCAGGGTTCAATAAGTAAAATTTTATTTTTCGGGGTTAAAGAACTAAATGCATACCTTCTTGGCTGCTGAAAGTTCTTGCTCCAAGTTATCGACACGAGCCAAAACAACATTCAACAAATCCTCTTTCACAGGGGGCAATGTTGCCGGTTTCTGGCAGAGAGTGATTACTTTCTCCTCCAGCCCATTCATGCGCTTCATCATAATTAAGTAGTCGGTAGCGGGGATGGAAGAATGTGCATGCAATTTGTAGGGAACTGCCTGTCGATTTATCATTTCATCACCATACATAGATGTAGAATAAAGGGTGGCATCTATGAGCTTTCTGGGCATGTTCCGAGTCAGGCGGGCCACAGTGACAATGCCCATAACCAAGGTCATCACCCCAGTAAAAAGCTTGTTGCTTGCTCCGTTAGTAGATTTGCAAGAATCATCCACATGGTACAAGTCTTGAGTTTTCCAAGGGCAAAAAAAAATTTAAAAATAAAAAGAAATTAAAAAAAAATTTCAGCCATATGAAAATACCCTTCAGATATCATAGAATGAATTGACAAAAATAGATCCAAAAAAATTAAAAATAATTTATTAGAAATCTGAAATATATAAGAGAAACGGATTGTATACCTTTTGATTTAGGCGAAGTTGCATCAACAACCTTATCAACCATGGGCATGTAGTCCTTTTGCTCATATACACTATGAAAGTTTTTGGTTATTTCCTGTTGATTTTCGTACTAGGAGAAAAAATGTCTAATTAAAAAAGACATGAAATTAGAACTTCCTTTGGTCAATATGTAAGATGAAAGGTACTAGAAATTATCAAAATCAATTTTTTGTGAGTTGCAGCCCATAATGAAGGTCTAAAAATTTGTTGTGGGATGCTGCATAAGTTGCCTATTTACTACCTCCGTTCAAAAAGAGTCCCATTTGCAAATTTTTTGAATTGATATATTTTCATTCTATGTTTACCCTTAAAATTATATAGTTGTAGTGGAAACTTGAGGACATGGTGCCATTTTTATTCTATTGTTAATTGTTAAAATAATAATAATAATAATAATAATAATAATAATAATAATAATAATAATAATGATGATGATGATGATGATGATGATGA
>JAUMHB010092791.1:0-10956 GCA_032359685.1 Pittosporum tobira
CCCCCCCCCCCCCCCCCCCCCCCCCCCCCCCCCCCCCCCCCCAAGAGTACATTAATGAGCTGTATACTATGGTTGATAAACCATAAAGATGATCAATAATCTGTACCAGAATGATTTGGTGTACAAAAACAAGTAGTCAAATCTGGTGTGACACTTAATGTGTGGCAAAGAAATATAACTTTTGATATTTTATATAAATTTCAGGAAAGATACCTTAGTAGCCTCGTGGGCATAACCCCAAGCAGGCGATATTTCTCGAATTGTAAATTTCTGCTTTTGGGCAACCGTCAAACTTACAGTTGCTTCACAAGGTATTTCAATCTGACCTTGCTCAAAAACTGCAGTGTAATGGTCGGAATCGGTTCCATAGATATTTATATCAGGGGTGTATGCAGCAAAATCGAAATGATCAACTTCTTGAGGCAGCAACATAGAAGCTGGCGACGCAATAAAGTTTTAAGGGATTAGTATTGAAATTATTAAGGATTCCAGATTTACCACAAGTAGTTGGAAAACATTACAATTATGAGCAGTATTTCCACCGAAATCTATCCACTGAGAGCTTTCACGTTCTTCCAGTGGCTCCCTCCTTGAAGGAGGTAGAGGCATTGCCTGTTGTAAGAACAAGTATGCAACCCATACGTATAGAAGTTGCATTAAGACAAAGCTTTAGGACAACAGGAAGCTACAGAATAGAAGGATTGTAGGATTAAAGATGATATTAAGTGCAATAATGCACATAAGACAATGTCATTTTTCTTACATTTCCATTTGACATGTGTACGTGTTTTTCTTTTGAATCCACACCTGCTGAACCACTAAAGCCGTCAATCATCTCAATCCAAATTGCAGTTTCTTCATTAACTGAAAAATCATCCTCATTTGTGTTGTTGTTCTCATAGTCGAATGAACCAATTTGTTCCAAGCTATCATCATTCAAGCTTAATTGCTCCTCAAGCCTTCTCAATGCTTGATTAATTTCATACTTGGATGAATTATCAACCTCCCCTTTTCTTCCTATTATGCCCAAGTGATTTACCTTATCATTGTTGATGACAACATCAGAACAAACTTCAACTGAACCAGGACTCTGATATGAGTCTTGAAAATCACTAACATCAGTAGATCCTGGAACCTGAGATATATAGGAGCTGGGACTATGACTCAAAGTAGAATAAGATCCAGGTGACATCTGTAAAATGGATCCTCCACTGTGTCTTCCCTGAAGCTAAGAAAAGCAAGAGTTCAAATTGAAACTCATGTAATGCTCCATAAGCTTAAATTATGTGATTTTCTAATATGATTCATTTATATTGAGGCATTAAACTAGTAATATAGAATACATCTAGCATTTTGATTAATGAGAGGTAATATAAGAGGGAATCAATAAGTATTAGTTGTCATGAGATTGGCTTGTCACCTCAGTTATGTCCCTGTAATGAACAAGAACTATGTGCTCATATGCCCTGCCCACAAATTGAAAAGAAAAATAAGCAAATGAACATGATTCCTGCAAATAAAGAAACAAAAAGGGAAAAGCCAATGGACCCCATAGTATGAGTGACAAATGATCACATCTATTATTATTGAGAAAATGAGAAATATACAAACTGTTTCAGAATGTAAACTGCAATTTTTATTCATGTCCTTAACAATTAGGTACCACTCTGGCGACAATTAGAGTTGGCAGAAAGAAACTCACGGATCAAGCATCCAATAGCTACGTCTTTGAAAATTGGGATTGAGGTCTCCGTGTGCATAATAACAGTTTAAAGCTTCAGCATTTCCAACCTAGCCAATAAGAAAGATAAATTAATCCATAATGGAGGGAACATAGAATTACAAAAATAAAGTAAACTGATAATTGTACAGAAAGTTAAATATCTATTCAAATATTATAAACATTGTTTAATCACTTCTATGGCTAGAATGTCAGAGAACTAAAGTGATGAATGGAGTAAACCACCTTCAGCCGTTCATGTGCTTCTCCAACAGTTCTTCCATCCTTCTTCCTACGCCAACTATGACCGTCTTTACGGAAAAATCGAAGGACCCTCTTGTTAAAAAGAAACAATGATCCACCTGTTGAAACATCCATTCAGCAAGATAGTAAAACACATCCATTAAATTTAACTCAGAAGACAATTGGGTAAATTTCCAATGAAATGCACACTAAGGTACAAGGATTATAAAGTTACTTACTAGCTGGCTTCTGAGGGGGCTTGTCAGTGAGCTGGTGGTCCTCATAATTCTGCAATATAAAAAGTACCTCTGGGGGCTTCAGCCACCGGGATTGAGCTTCTTCAACCAGATCACTGAGGTTATAACCTGATATTTGGAACAGCAGCTGGATAACTTCTACATTAAAAAATTTGCTGCCCTAAATGGCTATCACCAAAACTATATGGATTTCGAAGGAAAGAACAATGCAAAGGCAGATACAAGTCAAAAGCTAACTTGATTAACAAGCCTTACAACAGGTGATACAGATCTAACAAAGACCTAGAAGTTTTAAAGTCAATTCCTGATCAAAACATATTTCCACATGTCCAGAAAGAATTCAGAAAAGAAAATTGGATAAACTTAAAGCATTAAATATTTGGAGTGAAAATGCATTAAAATGAACTGATGATATTACAGAGAAAGCACAACCATACAGAGAAATAACATCCTCACTACCTTTACAGAGAAATAACCACACACAAATATAAGCATATTGATGGATTATTCTATGGAAAACATCAAGTAATTTATTCAACCACTCTCGAGCTTCTACACATCAAGCAATTTTAGTTGGTCAGTGTAATAAAGAATGTTTCTTCAATATATACTTGGGGATTCAATCTAGACTCTAATTGCAACTGCAGTTAACTGTTACTACAATCTCGTGATCCATCTTCTTTCAATCTCCAAACAATCATACAAGTTAGTCAACCAGTCTCGCTCCTCTGCATATTAAGTACAGTAATTTAAGTAATGGTTACATAAGCTAGGTTAACAAATACTAAGCTGAAGCATTTGAATTAAACAGTGGTACCCATTTACAGGCCAACAAATTAAAAAAAATAAATAAAAAAACAAAAACAAAAACAGTTGAAATGAGATAAAAATAATGTCCCTTACCTGACTGCATCTTTTGTAATCAAAAAAAAATTAAATCGGGACGAAATGTAGAGAAATCAATTCAATTGCTTTCAAGTGTATTCGGAGATCAGTCTAGGAGAAGTTTTTCGTACTCCTCCACTGAAGTACGATCGCAGCCAATAGAGGAATTGGAGTGGCGCCGGAGAATTACGACGTTGAGTCTTAAATCACTGCGTTCACTGCTCAGCCCGATAAAAGTCGAAACCTGGCAGTGCGAAATTTCGTGTAGAGACACTAGGTTTGACTTGCATAAAAAGACCACGTTTCTTTTGTGTTGTATTGTAATTATAGGATTGGGTGCTTCCAAGTTCTAACCAGCTTCACGCCTGAAGTCTTAAAAGACGGCCACGCCAACGTATTTTAAAAAATATTTTTTTTTTTATATTTTTAATATTTAATAGTTAAATTGAAAATAAAATTAAAAATATATTTTAATATTTAATTTTTAAAATAAATTTAATAATTATGTTATTATAAATAAATATAAATATAAATATAAATATATTTTATTTTATTTTATTTTTTAATAAAAAAGTTATTATAATAAAAATTTTAATTTATTTATTTGAATATAAAAACTTAACATTATGATTTAATAATAAAAATATTTATATTTTATACTCCCTCCGTCCCGCGCAGGTCGCAACAGTTTAATTTTATACGAAATTTAAAAAATTTGTTGTTTTAATAAAAAATTATATTTTTACTTTTATTTTTATTTTTATCATTTGGGGTATAACTACAAATATCTCATTTACAGTAAATGTTGTCTGATACAAGTCCATAAAGCAGAGCAACACAGAGTAGTCTAAAATACAAAAATCAAAAAAAGGCTTTATAGACTTTGTTTAATGGAGTAATGTTTTTCCGCTGGATTATTATTTTCCTTCTCCTACTACTATTTATTTTTTACTATTAGAATGAATGCATGGAGTACACATCACAATATCTTTCCTCCTTCCTTCCCGCTAGATTTGAAATATTCATTTGTGATGAAGTATGTATGCAGAGAAGCAATAATCTGAATAGTCTCCGTCCGTTTGTGACGGAATATTTATTTGTGATGAAGTATGCGAGATATGTGAAGAAGGAATGAAGAAAAAAGAAAAAAAAATAATCTGATGCTATGTCTGTCACACATGAAAAATAAAAAAAAAAGAGACAAGTTGAATTAAAATATGAGCCCACATGTTAAAAAATAATTTCCCTCAAAAAGGTAAAATTTACAATATTAAATTTACTAAAAAAGAAAATATTCAATCTTTTGAGACGTCAAAAAAAAAAAAAAAAAACAAGTGTTGTAATATAAATGAGACGGATGGAGTAAAAAAATTAATAAAATATTCCATCTATCTTAAAAAGAATGAGCTCAAATACCATTTTTATCGTTCCAAAAAGAATAACTTAATCTACCACTTTTAGTTTGTAATTACTTTCTTATTATGAATTTATGTCACATTAAAACTTTATTTTTCTCTCACTATTATTATAAAATACATTTATAAAGATAGTTTTGTCAAAAAAATATACTATCTCCTAAGAAGTTAATTTTCTTAATTTGTGTAATTTAATTTATTTTACTCATTTTTTTTTTAAGATGAAGAAAGTTAATTATAATAAAAAATAACAAAAAAAATTAATAGTGTTACAAAAATAAATTTTAATAAATTAATTGTAATTTTTTTTAATTTAATGATAATTTTCTAACGTAATTATGAGTTAAATGATAAAAAAAAATAATTTATCCCTCCCGCTAAGAGTGCGGGCGTCAATGTTGTGCATCGTGAGACTCCATAGATAAAAGAAAGTGCGGAAGATTGTACAATATTTAGAAAAAAAATTATTGTTAAAGATTAACTAAAGAATAAACAAATAAATCAAAGATTTGCAAAGAAGAGTAACAAAATATACAAATTAATATAGTATTTTAAAATAATATTTTATTTTATTTATTAAAATAAAAATATTTATTAAAATTAACGTCAGTAAATCGCACTGGTTGCAATTTAATTTTGTTTAACGTATCCATTTAAATAGGAGGGACCATTAAGAATGAGGTATGATGGAAGACCGATGTGGTGGGTGATAATATGCAATAATGTTGTGATTAAGTGAATATATACATATATATATATCCCCATATTTCATAGGATTTTTTTTCAACCTTCTCTGGGCTAATCTCTTTCCCCTTTGTTTAAATTGGCACCACTTTCGACCTCTCATTTCACTTCAGTGCTCTACTCTGCTCTTCTTCTGTTCTTATCGTCAATTGAGTGGCTAGAAATTAAGATGTCGGACTGGGGCCCAGTGTTCGTGGCATCGGTGCTGTTCCTCCTGTTATCGCCGGGGCTGCTTTTCCAACTACCGGGAAGCTGTGGATGCGTGGAATTTGGCAACTTCAACACCAGTGGTGCTGCCATTATGGTCCATGCCTTGATCTACTTTGCTCTCCTTTGCTTCTTCTTTCTGGCTGTCAAAGTTCATCTCTATCTTGGTTAATTAATTAATAAAGATTACCGGATCAAAATTAAGACGTTGATGTACCTCTCTGAAAATCATGAGATCGCTTCTTGATATATGTATGATATTGATCAGTGTTGTCAAAATTTGGATTGATTTGTGTTCTAATTTGACGCAGATAATAAGAAATTTAGTTTCACAACATTCCGTACATTTGTGCATGTAAAAATGGAACCGCGCTTGATACGAGTACTTATGTTGTGTGCTGAGAAAATAAAATACTTAAAAAGTCACATCATCGGTTCATCCATAGTATCAACATCTATGCAGGAGCAGAGCATACCAAATTTGGTTGGATTTGGTTTGGTTTGGTTTGGTTTGGTTTTTTAAGATAAATAAATAAATAAATAAATAAATAAATAACAAAAGGTCAAAAAAGAGAGAGTAAAATAATAAGTAAAAATTATTATTATTATTATTATAAAATTTAATTGTTACTACTACTACCACCACCACCACCACTAGTCCTTTGTTCAAAAAACTCCTACAATATACAGGGTGATCTAGTAATTATGCAGAAACTCGGCATATGGGATGTGGGACGTTACGCATCAATTGAGATGTTCTTGGTATATTAGGGATTAGCTAGCTAAAGGGCAGGGGACTTTTTCCATTTCTACTCAAGTCATATTTGAATCCACAAAATGTTCCGTCCACATTAATTAGGTAGCGTGTAGTTTTTTTTTTTTTTTTTTTTTTCTATTTTAGTATTAAAAAGTAACCGATTCATTATTTATTAAAAAGTATTTGAGTAACTATGAGGTCCAGTGTCTACCTAAAGGCAATTTAGCTATCATTTTGAATTCCTCAAATAAATTATTATTATTATGGGAGTAATATGCACTACCCCACATATGATGATACATTACAATTAGAAATATAAATTTATTGTTTCAAATATTGTCATATCTCTTATTTTAAATTTAATTTAATGGTTATATTACATTTAAATTTATTAATTATATTTTTTTTTTTATATATAATATAACTGTTGAATTAGAATTGAAATAATATAAGGAACAATATTTGATTCTTATCATTATCTTCCGTGCACTAAAGCTAATCACTACTTAATTTTATTTTTTATATTTTCCAAATCATTCCAAAATCTCACACGCGTAATGGTCTCCAATGCATCCTAATTTGCGAACAAAATAGAATAAGGCTTCATTTCAACGTGTAGTAACTTATCCAAGCGGCTATCCAAACTCTCTTTTAGACTCCACCTAATATTCCATATAAAAATATGACATTACTTTTGGTCACGAGGGTATTATTATTAGAGGAAAATAGAGATATAATATGATATATCTTGTTGGATTAATACTTTTAATAAAATGATGTAATTTATAATTTATTTTATTACATATTTTTAATAAAATTATATTATTTTATTTAAAAAATTATCTATCATACGATCTTCTACATTATACTGTATTGTGCCTACCCTGATCCTTTATTATTAATTTTAGATTTGTACGAGCAATTAACTAAAGTGGAATAACTTACTCCAACAGCAACTGCTTATTACTTTCGGCAACAATTCGTATGTCCCTAATTGAAGCAAGAAGCTAGTGGGTTGAAGCTTCATAACTTTGCCTTAAAAACTGATCCTATCACACTTCCAGAGTACCCATTAATCATGTCTCATAAAAATTATAACACTTATTTTTTTTGAACGTTTTATAAAAATTATATTTTTTTTAAAAAAAATTTAATAATTTAAATTATCTAAATTATTCTTACTTTATCAAATATGATTTACTACTTCAATCATTATTCCCATAGTTAAAACTATAATATTAATATTATACCCTACCATTTCAATCACTATTTCTTTTTTTTTTTAAATTATAATATTACTACTTCAATCATTATTTTTTTTTTAAAATTATAATATCAAATAAATTTTTTAAACTCCGTAAAAAATTAAAATATCATAATATTTTCGAAACAAAAAGAATATATGACACAGAGAGTACACAGTAAAGTCACTGCTGCAAATCACAATAATGGTTCATTTTCACACGGTATCAACATCTGGTTAATATCACTATAAAAATTAGTAAAAAATGGTGTAAAAGGATATCTATAAAAATAAATTAGAAAAAGTCGGCAAATGGAAAATAAATAAATAAGGGTAAAAGATAAAAAGTGAATGATTGTGAGAGCAACGAAATACATCATCATGAAGATGGCAAGAACGTCCCTGTAGGTGGACACCGGTGCCGCGTTGGGTAGTTGCATGGCCACGTGTCAAGAATTCTATACCCTTCTTTCCATCTGTACATGCGTAATTATGCGTGTATAATACATGTTCTGGTTTATTCTTTATTTCACGGAATTCCCTCTCTCACGCATATATATATATATGTACACGCAAGATGCACCGTTGGTCTTGGATATGTTGTGAGATCAGAAGAGAAGAATATAGCGAAAATACATACTTACATACATAAAATCTACAGGCGGGGAGATGGCAGATTGGGGGCCGGTGGTGATAGCGGTGGTGCTGTTCTTGCTGTTGTCGCCGGGGCTGTTGTTTCAGTTGCCGGGGAGGGTAAGAGTGGTGGAGTTTGGGAACATGCAGACCAGTGGACTTTCCATACTCGTTCACACCATCATCTACTTTGGACTTGTCACCATCCTCCTCATTGCCGTCGGCGTTCACATCCACACCGGCTAACTCCACCTACCTCTCTACATCTTGTCTTCATTTATTAATTGGCCTTTGGTTTTCTTCAATCTATTTATTTACTCATTTTTAAAATACTGTGAATTCCTTGTTTATGTTGGTTTATGTGTAGCGACTTGTTATACTTGGGGTGTTACAGGTTACGAGTTATTGTAATTGTTTTGACTTTGCTGTATTTTCACATAAATGAGGCCCGTTATCAAGCTTTTTTCTTAAAAATTGCCCAACATATCTATGCATTAGTTCATGCTTTTCTACCTTACACTTTTTGTGTAAGGTGCATAAATTGGTAACTGTGATCAAAGAAAAACTAAGAGCTGATGGTTGGCCTCATGTAGAACATCCTCTAAATTCGAAAGCGCCATAAGTAAAACACCTCACACAAGGCAGGTGGAGAGTTCTCATTTTCCCAAAAAAGAGAAGTTCAAACATAAAACCAACATTAAGCTAATTGGCACTAGTTACTCGCTAAGTTTCATAAAATAACCTCTATTTTAATTCTAAAAATTCAAAAAGAGACTTATTTTTTAGAAGCTGATGGTGTGATATCTACAACTATGTTTTTCCAGAAAAATAAGCCAGATACATGCCAAGCCTACCCTGTTACCCATCCCCAAGCGCAGAGCAGAAAATGGTGCTTATTGTGCTCCATGATAAGCTAGTTCACGTTTAAGAGCTTTCATATAATGTTGCCTTCGATGTTTCAGTGCGTGTCAAATAATGTGAACAGAATAAAAAGGACTCATTAAGAACCTAAAATAAAATACCATTGTAATTCCCAACAGAAACAGCGACAAATTGTACATATTCAACAGCAAAATAAAAATAACACAGATTTCAGGGAAACAAAACAGTGTGACAATTAGGAAACAGAGAATGAACCTCCTGCTTTTTGGAGTAATAGATGATAAATCACATGATAGCTCCTTGAAACACTCCATAGTTCACTACTCCACTTGATAAAGAAGCCATATACACATGTTTCACCAATTTTCAGATCGTTTTATCCACATTTCCTCCATTAATACTTCACAAAGCTGTGCAACTTCCATGAGATTTGCATCTTGCAGCGACTGAGTAAAAAATAATTTGTACTGCAACATCATTCCAGCTCCACCTTCAACCAAGTTTCCAGGCTGCAGGACCTAAAAGTTTAAGGCAGGAGTTTAATCAGTAAATCCCAGCAGGTTTCACTGGAATAATAAAAACAACTCAAAAATTGATCAACAATTTAAAAATAACCACAAACCAATGGTTCTATGTTTCCATTTTCTTCTAGGCATAAAAGTAACTAAAACTAAACTAAGAATTATCCTCCTTTAAATCTCAACTAGAAGCAAACAAATGAATTATGAAGAAACAAAAATGTTTAAAGAGAAAGGATCACATGTTTTACAGGTTGGTAATATACCTAAAGGCATCCAAATTTACCACTTGGAAATTTAGATCAACGTTGCCCAAAAGTTCACAAGGATGTCATACAACTTCTACTGCACCAGATACCCTTATAGATTGAAAAAGAAAAGGTACGAACGAAAATTGAAAATGATCTTGTTCAATACACAGGAAAACGAAACAATAAATAAAATACACACAGTACAAGACAAAAAGGCATAAGGCCCCATTTTATTAACTTCAAATACCTTCCACGACAGTGCACATGCAATAAAAAATCTTAGCCAAATTGTTCATGCCCGAGAATTTATTAGCATCTAAATGGATGAGTAAATGAAAAGATAACACGTATTGCCAAAACCAAAAATGCAGATTTTATTTTTAGTAAGTTAAAACCAAAATTGCAGATAATTATTATAGAAAGCAAAATATGCTTATTTTCCATACATCAAAGGGGGGGCTATGAGGCAGCATTCTAGCATGACTATATTTCGGTGCAAGCTCTTGAGCAATTTTTTACCACACCAGACACCCTTCTACTATGTTTCGGAAGATGTTATAAAGTAAATGATACAAGAAAAGGCGAGAAAGAGAAACTTAATTTCAAAGCTAATAGGCATATTATAATTTATCTCAAGTTTCATTCAAGGACTCCCTTGTCATTCTAAGAGTAGCTTTGTAAACCTTTTGGGTTGACATGTAATGCATTCATATTTTGTTGGATAAGCATTTAAAAACGAAATCCCTGATGACACTGGGCATGAACATCACAACCTACTTATTACAAATATGTGCAAAATATCTCAAAAAATTATCCAAAAAAAGTTATCCAAAAAGAAAAAACTTAAAAGAGAATTTCATATTGGCGGTTGTCATATTTTAAAAAATAACTTAGAATTTTCAATATCAGGAAAAGTGCAAATCCAATCTTGAGAACAGTATATGATTCCATCCTCAGTACTCGTGATTGTGCCCTAGGCCGGAACTACCGGTAAGCGTCCTAATTGCTCTCCTCTTCTTCTACATCAGAAGAAGAAGAAGAAGAAGAATAGCTATGAAGACGCTTACTGGTTTAGCATCAATGCATATCAAGCCCTAGCTGATCACTTCTCTTCTTTATCCTATACAGAGATACAGAGAAAATGGGTTTGGAGCAATGATAAACTCAAAACGAGAAACATACAGGTCTCAAAAAGTGGGCG
>JAUMHB010092802.1:0-30465 GCA_032359685.1 Pittosporum tobira
ACGTTGACATTCTTTTTGTCGGAAACCAAATTTTATTTAGTACTTCAAAATATTAAAAATACAGGGTTCTTACATTATCTCTACTTTTTTTGATCTTTTCAATGTGTTTTAATTCTCTAATTATTTATCTCTCTTGCTCACAAATTTTAATAAGGGATAAAATTAGAATTAAACAATAATATTTATTGTTGATCTTAATCTGTATGCATCAAACTAAAATGGTTATTAATATGGAATGGAGGAAGTAGTAGTTAAGGTGGTGATGTATAATATTTATATTATAATTTTAAAAAATAATTGAAGTGGTAAATCATAATATTAGATTAGTTGATGAAATGGTGGATCATAATGTTAAAATAGTAAATGAAATAGTAAACTATATTTGGTAAAATAAAATAATTTTAAATTTTATATTATTAAAATTTTAAAAATAAAATATTATAATTTTAATAAGACGTCTAAAAAAAGTAAATGTTATAATTTTAATAAAATTAAGGGAATATATTGCTATTAATTCTCCATTACATAAGTAATAAGAAATGGACAGCGGGCGAAGCCACTGCAAGGCAATATCTCACTTAATATTTTTTTTTAAATTACTAGGCATAGATATTATTCTCTCAATCCCAGTTTATTCGTTTTTTTTTTCTAAGTTGTTCTAATTTATTTGTTATTTTCTTTTATTGTACTCCATTTATTCTAATTTAGTTGTCCTAATTGAGAATTACATGTCTATTAAGAGAAAAAAAAAATCTTTAAAATACTTTTTTATCACAATAAAATGGAAATAGCTTGTTATATATAATAGAAAGAGAGAAAAAATTTGATGAGAGTAATGAGTTTTATATTTTTAATGTGTTATGATTCCACTAAGATAATTGTCTAATTAAATATGAATAGTGTTGAAAAATATAAAAAAAATATATATATTACATTAAATGAAAGTAACAAATAAATTGGGTCAAAGAAAAAAGAAAATTAGGATAAATAAAATAGGTTGGAGGAGTCATAATTTTTATCACATTTTTCCAACACTATCTATATTTAGCTAGCTAACTTTTCATTGGAACAATCAAACATTAAAAATAATAAATTAATTTACATTTACCAAATTGTCTTTCTTTATTCACAATATGTAACAAATTATTCACATTGACTATCACTTAATGAGATCACAAAAGTATTTTAGAGTTGCCACAAAGCGAAAACTAGCTTCTAAATTGAAAATTAGGAGAAAAAATAGCAAATGAAGTAACCTTGTGTTGTTCATGACGTGTTCAATTGAAACAAATTAAGAGTTTAATAATCTAATTGAAATAATTGAGATGTCGATTAACAATGTAAAACGAGGTGAAGAGTCTAGGATAATAATATATAAGTAACCATTTTAATCCTCATAATTTAGGATAGGGTTAAACTAATTACAACATAATTTTTTTACGAACTTGTACTCCCTCTTGTCCAACTTATTTTATCATTATTAAAAAATGCGTGTTTATATAGAAAAATATAAATTTTTCTATAATATCATTAATCATTTATGAATGAAGTAGTTAGAAATAAATTTAGATATGAAAAGATAATTGAGTGGAATAATGAAACTTGTATTTTTAACAAAATGTTAGTTATTTTTAATAAAAAGACTATGTGTAGCGAGAAAAAATTATAACAAAAAAATAATATAGAAAAAAAAAGACAACTAAAATTAGATAAATTAAAATAAAAATTTAATATATTATAAATTGCACGGAGGCAGAAGAGAGTAGCAGACAGTTACGATAATAAAATACTTAATTTGTATATCTTGAGACTATGAATGAAGCTAACTTCTGAAAAGGAAAAGAAAATGACAGATTAAAGGTCCCAGTCGAAAAATTGAAATCAACTTGCAATTCTTCTGGCTACACCACATGGATGGGCATGGAATTTTGCATATCTCCAAAGTAAATGCCCTAATTTAATTTTTGCCCAAAAAGTAAATATCCTAATTCAATCTTGACCTGGCTCACAAACATGGATCTATGACACATGCTGGCCCGTTCACTGTTTCGACCCACCCCACTGTCCTGACCCAGCTCGCTAATTACTAAGTTCTGTTGCCTTTTTATGAAGTATGGATTTTTTGGACCTGACCCATACCTATTTTAGCTTATACCATTTATATACCTCGTATCAGGGTAATTTTTATCACTAATTCAATGTTTTTTTTTACGACTCATCAATCTTTATATACTACCTCGAATGTCCAACATTATTCAGATTAAAAATAATTATTTTTTATATATTATAAAAAAATATTTTAATATTTTATATAATTATTTTAATATTTAATTAGTTATAAGTTAAAATTATTCATATTTAATATTATTTTGTATATGAACACAAATTCAATTAACTTTAAAAAATTATAATAGATTATTATTTACAAAAAAAATAAAATCAAATAGTTTGCCTTAAAATAAAATTCAAAAACTTATTTATTAAATAAATAAATAATTTATAAATATATATACATAATATTAACTGTTTTAACTTTGAACTAATTAAATATTAAAAAAGTACATAAATTGAATACAATATTATAATAATCTTTTATAATATATTAATAAACAATTACGTTTAGTCCGGATAACGTCGGACGTTCGAGCTAGTATATATATAAAGTACAAACCTTCAAAAATTTTGGTTCCATATTTTAACTAGACACAAATGCCCCTTAACTTGGTCACATATTTTAACTAAATATCTTGGTTTTTAGGTAATTACATATTTACATTCATAACATAAAAATGTACTAACCTAATTATGAATCACATAATAATCTAATTACTAACCTATTTATGAATCACATAATTATCTAATTAATTTAGGATAATATTTTAATTAAGTTATAAATAATAATGTATTTTCATATACTAATGCATTCAATTTCTTCTTACATGGTTTTCTATTGGCTTTATATATGTTGATCCCAATCACTTATTTTGAATTATACTAGAATTTTAGAGAATACACCTTATTAGTTTCACATCATGAAAATTAAGTATGTTTAAAAAAAAAAGGTATTTATGAATTTTTACACACATATATATGTGCATGTGTGTGTGTGTGTGTGTATCAACAAAAATTATTGTATTACATATAATTATACTAATTCTTGCTTGTTTTCAGATTTCTAAATGTGAGTTTTTTAAAAAATAAAATAAAAGTCTTTTTAAATTTAAAATAGTTATGCATTATTTTTAAAGAAGGATAAAAAAAAATATAAACCTTTTAACAAAGAAAATATGGAGGCTTGGTGAAAGATTTAAAATATTCAAAAAATAAAACAATCATAATAAAATATATGAAATCAAATATGCATTAAAAAAGAACATACCATTTAATATAACACAATTAATACAATAACAATGTAGCTAAATTATAATATCCTAATTAATACATCAAAAATATATTATTGAAATTCAAGAGTTAAAATACCAATAACCTTAATTAAATATGTTAATTCAAATAATAATGTTTAATTAATTTATCATTTTCCTTTTCCAACAAATATACACAAAAAAAAATAAATAATACAAGATCCGCCGATATATATTAGCCAATCCAAAATAAGTCTATTTATACAATCTATTAGACAGTCAATGAAACTAGTCCGTACATTCTCAGGCACACGATATAATTTAATGTAAAATGTAGTATTTTTACAACAATATGACATCTCCTATCACTACTTCACTATTTAACATTTTAATAACAAAAATAATTTATATGATTATTTTATAATTAGATATATTTTTTAAAATGCATAAAAGAAGTCTAATTTTACAATATTTATCGAAAGTATTACATGGTCTGGGCCAAGAAAAGAACTTTCCGGGCCAGCTCCAAGTATTAGATATTTTAACTTTTGGTTGGGGCGACACACCAAATTGTCCCACAGGAAGTAATCACTTCTCTTGTTTAATCTTTCCAAGGTTCCAGACTTACAGGCATAATATTTGAAACCCACAAGAAATTATCATTTACATTGATTAAAAAAATAATAAAAAATAAAAAATATATGGAGAGATGCTACATGTCTGCATTCGAATTAGGCCGAATAATTGCAATAGCAAAGTGTACGTTTTAAAATATTTATAAGTAATATTATATTTGTTTCACAAATTCAAATTAACATAGTCAAATGATTTATGATATTTTTATAATTTCACAAGACTCATTTGTATGAACAGCGAATGTTTATTTCAAAATGAAACATTTAAAAATAAAATATGTGATTTTATGGGACTGACACAATTATCATATTGTGATTTGTAATATGTGATATTATAAATAAATTGTATATGTCGAACTAACAAAAAAGGGTACAAACAGTTTTCCGTTAAAGTTATATTGGAATTGTGAATTTATAATGGTATGGGAATATCATACCTCTTGTTATTTGTCAAATTTTGACCATAGATTTATTAAAGGTGTGTACACAAAAATGGTCATTAATTATGCTAGTTCAATAAATAAATAGATAATTGAATAAAGTTTTTCCTTCCACACGGTTCACATAGTAAACAAATCAAGTTCAAATACTATACATTTCAAAATTGTATATATATAATAATAATAATAATAATTAAAAAATAATGTATCCATAAGAAAAAAAATTAAAATAAATTGTCAAATGTCAGTAAGACTCGAGAAAACATGGCTACAAAGTCAAAAAGTATAGGTGGTACGACGTCGTGTAGCAGCAACATTGGTCGTTGAGGCCATTTGTTGGAACGGCTCGGGACGCGTGGAGTCAAACTAGGGTAGCTTCGAGAAACTTTGACGTATTCCCTCGTTCTATTTATATTATTATAATATATTTAATTTAAAAAATTTAATAATATTAATTTTTTAAATTATTTTTATTTTATAAAATATAATCAACTACTTCAATTACTATTATTTATTTTAAATTATTATATTAATATTATATCTTATTATTTTAATTATTATTTAGTATTATTATATTTAAATAATAATATTAATTACTATTTTTTTATTTAAAATTATAATATCAAATATCTTTTTTTAATTTTATATAAAATTAAAATATTACCATCATCATCAGCTTTAGAAGGAGTGAGTATTCCATAAGAATAAGCTTTGACTATTATTCCCTATGTCCAATTAAAATTTTAATAATTTGGTTTTTATTGAATATTAAAAAATATATTTAATTATAAAAAATGATTACAATTTTGTTGGACAGATGGATGGAGTACGTGTAAGATGCTAAGCCTGTAATCATCTTTTGGTAAGAAAGAGAATATCAACCAAATTGCTAGATTGGTGTCTGAAGTACGTCATAATTACTCGCGACATTTCCGTCTAATCATTACTCGCGACATTTCCGTCTAATCGCCTCTACGATAAATGCTGACGTAATTTTCTGGGCATTTTCATAAGCCAAAGCTCCTTCTCTCCAAAGCCACTGCACGCAGCTTCGTACGGATTCAAAGCTCCTCATTCAATGGCGGGATCTGCCTCCTCTCAGTTCGAGAAAATTCAGATTCAACGAGATGACACTGTGAGTTCCGCTAGGTTTACTGCTATTTTAAGTTTCAATTGCAACTTTAGTATTTATCAAGTGACGAAATTTTGGAATGATAGATCTGTCGGAATTACAAATAGAAGTAAATTAATGGTTACTACCCCACCCAAAATTATTCAAAATTATAGATAGTTATCACCGCTTACACAATTAGAGATAGATTTGTAGTTTTAGACTAGAAAGGGATATGAAATTCCGAACTTGCTACATGCCAAGCAGAATGAGTATCATGTCACCCCTAATACGTCTCTGAATGATGATACAGATATTTATGTAAAAGCAACTTTTATCCTTAGAAGTTGTAGATGTTTTTAAAACCTATCTCTAATTCTGGAACAGATGTGGTATCATTGATATTAATCATATTATCACAAATAATCTCTATACATTTTTGGATCAGTTTTGCTAAAATTGGTAATATAACAGAAGAGAAAATGACTGCTGGGTTCTGGAGGGGTGATGATGGTTTGATAAGCATTGCATTATTTGAGGGAGTTGATGGAAACTAATTAACTTTATATTACTACTAACTTTTTTCCTTGCTTTGTTGGCAATGACAAGCAGACATTTGATGCATATGTTGTTGGCAAAGAAAATGCTCCTGGGATAGTTGTTATTCAGGAGTGGTGGGGTGTTGATTTTGAGATTAAGAACCATGCTCTTGCAATTTCTCAATTCGGTACTGGTTACAGAGCACTTATTCCAGAGTAAGATATTACTGACCAGTGCAGACATTTAACTGTATTCTGTTTACCATTTTATGATTGAATGTACGCTTGGCCTGCTTTCTTGGTGCTTAAAGATTTTCTTACGGAACAACAGTTTGTACCGCGGAAAGCTAGGCTTAGATGATGCAGAAGCACAACATTTGATGGGTGGTCTTGATTGGCAAGGTGCTGTCAAGGATATCCAAGCTTCAGTACAGTGGCTTAAGGCAAATGGTTCAAAGAAGGTATGCCCCTTATCATGCATTATTTCATGAGAAAAAAACTAGGAAGCTGCTGGCTGGACATGAGTTACTGAACTGTAGTTTGTAGTAGTAGATAGTCTTAGCCACTCCATATTGAGTCCATCTCAAGTTCTTAACCTAATTACAAGGGATTTATTTTAAGAACTTATATTTTTTTTCAATATGGTTGCTTTTAGGATATAAATGGATTGAAAGCTAATAGCTTCTTTGCGAGCTTTAGGTATTGTTGAATTTGTTGCTTCAGTTATTGAACCTGACCGAAGCTAGGCCTACTGGGAACACCTGTGCTGAGATACTTGTGTTCGGCTCACTGGCGGTGCCAGAATTTTTCCTTAATGGGGTCACAAAATAAATGTCAAAAACAACAACACTCTTATCTCTTTGTAAAGTACGGAGGGTAAAATTTAACACTATTTTCTCTTAGCCCAAAGTGGAAAAATTAAATTTTTAGAGTGTTAGAACCCAATATTTTGATAATAGCTCCAGTAGTTTTTGGTTTTCTAAAGCCAAGGGAGGCACTGAACCTCGCTAACTAACATGTGGTGTTGTCCATGGTTGGACCTAACTTTTGCTCCCCTTGCCAGTATGTAGGTGGGCTGAACTCGCATTCACCCCCAAATGTGACATCTACATTTCATATGATCTGAAAGTGTACGATCAGACTTTATGACTTGACTAACATCACACAGGGCATGAACTTAGAATTTTGAGTTACCTACACAAAACGCCTCATGCTTCGATACTTGTTTCCAAATAAATGTGCATCTTCGTAGGCTAACCTATTAAAGAGGGCTCCCAGCTTTACTTATCCATTATAACTCTTCTTGGTCGGTTTGGACTTTGGAGTTGATTAGGGGGCACACATGCAGTATTGGAGCTCTCACAGTACATATTCTATCCTTTCGTAGTCTGTTTATGCATTTTTTGTAAAGCACATTCATGACTTTTTGAAAAGAATTACTGAATACACCCTTGGTTTGAAATAATAAATAATAATACCTATTTGCAACTGAATTTTCTTTACCCCAGACTTTCAATTTAGACCTCAGTCTTGCTATGAATTTTGTGTCACCATTTTTCGCTCTTTCTAAATTGGTGCCTTTAATGGAAAGCACACAAGCTATACTGTATAACGTCTTCCATGACTTTTACCTTGCATGTAACTTTTGTCACTCCTATGGAAAATTAGAATGATAAATAAGCTGACACCTTGATCCTCTAGGACCTCTACTCAATTTCATCAACTACACCTGGTAATTATTTTTAAGCCTTTTATAACTTTATGCCTACCCTTGATTTCATTAATTCCGTCTTAACTAACCTGTTCCTTCACCTTTTATTCAAGTTTTTATTACCAGCTGATTCTTTTACCTTTCTTTATGAAATTAGTAAGCAGTATGGAATTTGAAAATTCGAACCATTTGTTTAGCCATTATTTGACTGAAAAGTCTGGACTTGTTGAAACAGGTTGGTGTAACAGGATTCTGTATGGGTGGTGCCCTCGCTGTTGCGAGTGCAGTTTTGGTCTCTGAGGTTGATGCTGTTGTAGCCTTTTATGGTGTTCCTCCACCACAGCTTGCAGATCCTGCCCAATGCAAGGTTCCTTTACAGGCTCATTTCGGGGAGCTTGATCATATTGTTGGCTTTTCAGATGTGAAGGTATGTTTGCTTGATTCCAGATAAACAAACTCTGGACAGACTTTTCACACATATTAAGAAAAAAAAATTATGTTCCTAAAATGCCCTCATTTATTGTTTCACATTATGAAGAATGTATATATATTTACTTTTCCTATTGATCTTTTGGTTTCCAGACTGCCAAAGGGTTAGATGAAAAACTGAAGGCATCTGGAGTTGTACATGAGGTACATTTTTATCCGGGTGTTTCGCATGCATTCATGAACAGGTCACCGGAGGGTAGGAAGAGGAGGCAGATTAGTGGACACACTGATGATGATGAAGCCACTGCTGAGCTAGCCTGGTCTCGCTTCCAATCATGGATGTCTGTTCACTTATCTCTCTAAACAGTGTCTTCTAAACCTGTTGTGTAATGCGAGCTTAATACTACAATAATCTGCATAGACGGTGTTAATATAAGGGCCAAGGGGCCTGTGATACTTGATACTTATATTACAATATAATAATTTGTGTGAATTTTTTGAGCGTGAATTTTGATACTTATAGACGGTGTTAATATAAGGGCCAAGGGGCCTGTGATACTTGATACTTATATTACAATATAATAATTTGTGTGAATTTTTTGAGCGTGAATTTTGATTTTTGTCGTACTTTATACATAATTATGAGTCTTACGTAGTATCCTTTGTTGCATTTGATTATAATAAATTTTAAATTTTGTTTAATTTTATCTGAATGATTATTTCGGTGAACATTTTCTTTTATATAATTAATGCACGACTTATGCAGCTTGAGAATTACCCCGTTAAGTTACCTTGAGATATCGGGAGGCAATTGGTATGCTGATGGTTCTTTCTAAAATCTGCGTGCGCCACTAATGAAAACATCTATGTTTGTTTTCACTAATAATGGATGAGAACCACAATTTAATCTTTTGACTATTTTCTAATATTTTATACTTGTAAGCTCCAGAATCACATTTTAATCTTAAGCTTAGTCAACCGTGGACTGATTTCTTTACTTTTAAGGTTATTTGATACCTCAAAAAGACGTGGTTTTGAATCCAAAACTTCCCCTGGGAGTGTGTATAATAGTCCCTTACAAGTGCTTAATCTACAAATGGCCTTGGAGATTAAAAATAGTCCGTGAGATTAGCACAACTTATTTAAATGGATTATAGTTTATTTTTAAAAAGTTAATTTTTTAAAAATTATTTGTTTTTGTTTATTTAAAAAAATTATAAGTTACGTATAATAATATTAACTTATTTTAAAAAATTAATTAATAATTAATAATTTATTTATTTAATTAATCAATAAATTATAAATTATTCTAAAATAAAGTGTGTGAATCACTTAGTTCCTTAAGGGTTCCACTTCTGTGCACCATCTGTTGATGCCGTCTGCAAATCCAATTAAAGTTACGGCCATCCTAATTCAAGAGTCCCAGTTTCAATTAAGTTTCAGTTTAGTTTGTACAACTATGCTTTACGGACACCCTAGTCGGTTAGGACTCAGACGTATTTGCTGGTAGTATTTCTGTACCACTTACTAAGTTTTATTTTTTATTTTATTTTATTTTATTTTTTATTATAGTATATATAAATATATTGTAATCTTTTGGACCGAAAGGGATTTGGTGATATCGTTGGACAAACTGATTCCTCTGCGTGAATATATATATATATATATATATATATATGCTACTTCCATATCAAAAAAGAAGACTAAAGACATAATTTTTTTTTGTTTTAAATTAAAAATCAAACACATAAATCAAGAAAATTACGTGGTGTAAATATAAAATAAAATAATTTTACGAGAATAAATAAATTTTAAAAAATATTTTTTAATTTGTTTATATTAAATGACATAATTTTCTTTTTTAGGACATAATGCGTATATGCTATCTGTTTTAAGAATTTTGATTATGGTTGTGTGATTAGTTGACTGGATTCTGCTTTTCACCATCACAACTACAAGGAGAGAGTTTGAAATGCGTAGGTATTAGCTGTTGGAGAACTTATATTAAAATTGTTAAAGTTCTTGGAATTTTTGGATATTGAAACCGAACCACACCTATTTTAAGATACACACCACATGGTAATCCAAAACACGCTCAGAAACGGCTCAAGCAATTATTAGAATTACATACCCTTTTCGTCTAATAAAACTTAATTTAATTTTAATTTTTTCTATCAATTATATTATTTTTTGAATTAAAATTTATATTAATTCATTATTTGTTATGTGTAGGTGGTGTGACTACTAAATTCAATATTCACTTGTTTAAAAATCAAAACAAATATGACTAATTATTAATTTTAAAATTGATCTATTATATATATATATATATATATAATTTTGAGTGGCCCGGTGAGACAGAGGAGTATGCAAATATGTTCAATCTCCAATTCCCCAATTATTAATTAATGTGTCAATAAACCTAAACCTATGTTTACATTGACGAACCCTCTTGGCGAGACTATCCTTTTCACGTATTGCATAGACTTTAGAACCTTAATGACGAAAGCAGGCCCATCGAGTCTATTGATACCGATTACCAACTAGATTGCAACTTTTTTTTTTTTTTTTTTTTTTTTTTAATTTTCAAACTTTTATCTTGGGACTAATTTGGATGGCTGTATGAACAATTAAAATTAGCAAACTTCAATTACAGAACGCGTTCTCATCTGTGCTTTGACTTATTTGCACCGTTTAGGCCGGGAAGTTGACTTCTAAGTAGCATAACTCTATTGGGACTACTTTCCAGTTTAACCCGAGTTATGATGAGGAGAATTTAAATTTGTTTTTAAAATAATTAAATTAAATTAAAGTAAAGGAACAAATAAAAATCTCAAACCGAGGTTATTACCCATTTACAATCTCACGTTAAACGTGCAAGAACTTTGCGGTATGCCAACTAAGGGTTTGTTTTGTACAATTTTTTAAATTGTGATTTGTAATTTAAATTTAATTTTAAAATTTAATTTAACTTTTAAATTCAATTTTTGAACTTAAATTTAATATATTATAACCAAATGTGTATTAAATATAATATTTTATTATATTTAAATATTATAATCTCCTAATATTATTACCAAACGCGTACTAAATATAGTTGACGTAAACCTAGACACGATAGCTAGTTAGAAGACTAAGTTGTAGTGACTAATGTGGAGGCAGGAGGGCGCAAAACTTGGTCGAAAACATCATATGTGTTTTATATACACGTGTAGCTATTGTTTCCTATCCCTTCAATTTATATTATCTTAATTATATATATATATATATATATATATATATATATGTTAAATTATCTTTTATCTTTTATAAAAAAAAATAGATAGAGAGAAAAATCAGATAAAAAAGAGAGAGTTAAATGAGTTAATTAATTTTGTATTTTTAAGAAAATATTTATTATTTTTAATAAAAAATTGTAATAAATAAGTTATGAATACTGTGGATTTGCCTTTGAAATTCACCACATCCCATTTTTTTTTTTTTTAAATCTTTCCTATTTTTTCAAAAAGTCTTATCTCTTTTATTTACTCATTTCAATTTTTCATAAATGGTCAATAATAAAAATTTCACCTAATTTTCAATCATAAAATTATTGTATTCAATACATTTTTAGTATGTGTGTAAGAGGGCAAAGAGGCTAAAACGTTTATTAATATAAAATAGAGGGAGTATTTTTGTTTTAAAAAAATACCACGACACCTATATTAATGTAATTTTGTGATTTATATTGTTTGATGTAGGTCTATTTAATTTATAAGTGATCTAGAATTGCTTTCTCTCTTATTTTTCTTAATTGCTTGAAATAAGTATTTGTGACTTACTTTTTAAGACGGACAAAATAAAAGACTTGGAGGTAAAAGATTTAAAGATATCTTAAATTGATTGACCGTTTTAAACATAAATATTTTATTATAATTTTTATATACAAAAAATAATTTTAAATAATTTAATTTTAAAAATATTATAATTTTTATGGTATTTAAGATAAAAACACTTCTAATTTGAAACATAACAAAAAAGTTTGATTCTAAAACGGAAGTGTAGTCGCTTAACTGATACTTTTATAAGGGTAAAACAGTAAATATCTAGTACTATCTTACCCTGAAGCCTTCATTATCCGTGACGGTGGAAATTAGTGATTACATGCGGCTGACGACTCCATGATGTAACTTAAAGTTATTCTTTGGAAATTAATGTACTTTCTGAGTTACATGAGTATATTTTTATGGTCTCGGTTGGAAAAATCGAAATTGAATTGCTCTTGCATATTTTAACCGCTCTATGCTGATATTATTACTAATAAATTACGTGCGTATAATTTTCTATGGTAAGCCGTCGCATAATATATAGTAAGTTTCAACTACGTACTCATATTTATTAAAAATGTGAAATATTCCTGACATTTCAAATTAATTTGATAAATAAATGTAATAAAATATTTATAATTTTAAAAATAATTATATTTTGCCATTACGAGATAGTTAAAGATTGTACATAGGCAAATTCTATTAGTCGAGACAATTCTAGACTTGTATTTTTTGAGTCAATTAGACTGACGTAACTGCTGCTTCTATCACTATCAGTCACATTTTAAAACTATTTTAGCTTTCGTATACTAGTTCATTACAAAGAAAATACAAGGCTATAATAGATAGATTAAATTAGATTAAACAAATTTAAATAGAAGCATACCCATATATATATATATCATAAAAATTATAATACTTATCTTTTTTAGACGTCCTATAAAAATTATAATTTTTTTTTATTTTATCAAATATGATCCACAATTTCAATGATTATTCTCATATTTAAAATTATAATATCAATAATATATCTCACTATTTCAATCATTATTCATCTTTTTAAAATTATAATATTACTACTTTAATTATTATTTTAAAAAAAATTATAATATCAAATAAATTACTTAAATTTTATAAAAATTTAAAATATTATAATATTTTTGAAACGGAACGAGTAGAAAAAATGATTTTCGTGAAAGCATGAGCTCTGTAAGCTTGCTTTGAAATTGAAGGATCACTTATCTGAAGCCATCATCTGAAAAACTCAGCCAAAAGTCCTTAATTTTAGGAAACAGACTTGTATATATATATTTTTATAATTAATTAATTGGTCCTCGAGATGACTTCGAACTTTGACAAAAGTGATCTCTCTCTCTCTCTCTCTCTCTCTCTCTCTCTCTCTCTCTCTCTCTATATATATATATATATATATATATATATATATGTGTGTGTGTGTGTGTGTGTGTGTGTGTATAAATTATGACAACATATCCCTGTGAATAATTCTTTCTATAGTTGGTCAAATAATGGAACTATTTTAAATAGTCTGGTGTTGACAACGATGCTTGGTCCTCTCGCCACAACTTGAAAAAAGTGATAAAATATCCCTTCTTTCGTTCTATTTTTTAAAAAAATTATCTCATTTGTAATATTAGTTAATTTTAATAATAATTTTTTATTTCATATTTATATTAAAAATAATTATTTAAGTTTGTAACAGTTATATAATAAATAAATTATATTGTAAACATGAAAATACTATTTGTTTTCTTGTTGATAAATATGACCTTTTTTTATTATTATTTATTTTAACTGATGGATGGAGTAGTCTTCTTTCCAATTAATTGTCCCCTAACTGTACAATTATTTGGCTGCTCTTTCGTTCAAGGTTTTCTCTTGCTAGCTTTCTCGACTAAAATATTTTGATGGGTTTTAATTATATTTATATATGTTTTATTTTAGCGGATGGTGGTAATGGTTATATTAAATGTATAATTATTTCAATTCTTAATTAATTATATATTAAGTTTTACAAGAATTATTAATCATATAATATTAATAATGAGTTAAAAATTTTCTATAAGACTCTACACTATTAAATGTCTACACCGATCAAATAATTTAAATAATAAAAAAATACTTTCATAAAAAAAAAAAAAAAAACAAAACTCTGCAAGAAACTCGTACTCATAACCTCCTACGAATAAGTAAAATTTTTATGACATATGTATATATGTTGATCAATTTATTTTCTATATTTAATACTGTAAATATAATCAAATAGTTCGAAATTTATTTAAGACTGTTCGGTTAAAAATTCGATTTGAACTCGATTTAAAATATTAACGAATAAAATATGAACACATTTTAAAATTTGATAAATTATATTTAAAAATTAATTAACTCGTTATAATTTTACTCTATCAAAAATATTAAATTAAACAACCAGACTTTTAAAATGAATTTGAAAACATTGAAAATATATACCAAAACGGATAAATATTTCGTTTTAACTTTCTTTTAATTTCCCTTGTATATTAAATTTTCTTTAACCATTCACTATTCAAACACACATGCTGCATGTGAATGAAAATCAATGAGAGCTTGCCGCAGGGAAATCAATGAAGTTAGTTGGGTGATCAAATTCAAACCCACGTCTATAAAATAAAAAAAATAAAAAAAGGCAGACGTATTATTGTTTGTAAATTCATCCATAATTAATATGAACATTTATTTGCAGTGTAATTTTTTGACCTATCTACATACATAGTATTTATTTGGCATGCAGCGTTTCGTGTTTAAATCAACTTAAATTGCACCTTCCTCGTCCAGTCGTCCTTATACTGTTTACAATTGAGCTAGATTTGTATTTTTCTAATAATATTGTTTTTAGTTTTATGGTTAGAATTAAACACATCTTAATGGATTTTTATTTTTTAATATATATATTTTTTGGTATTAAGCTGGAGATTGTGAATTTTTTACATAAAATAATACCCCATACGAGAGAAGTTATGTCTAAGCTAGCAGCATGTCAAATATAGTGTTCAATTAAGAAAATAGTCGTTAAAAACGGAGTAATTTTGATAACGTACGGGACTAATTAGTAGTAGATGATTAACTGAATTTATTTTTTGGTAATAATTAATTTAACTCAGTTAATTATGTAGTACTACTCATAGACATGGACAATGTGCCTCCACGTTCTATAAAAATCCTTGCTACTGTGTCTATATATCTACTACGTGTACGAGAGAAAGCATGAATTTCATCATTTGTGGCCAGAAAAGAGATACTAGCTAGTAATAAAAGGGCGGTGGAATGCTCACACTGGTACTGCATGCAGTAGCACGTTAGGAAAGTAATAAGCAAAAGGGTTTCCCTATTAAGTTGATTGAAATTTGAGCAGTTCCAAACCTCTAAAATTAGTGATAAGATTTTTATTGTAGTATCATAAAATAATAATATATATTTTTTATTATCATAAATATATAAATAAAATTTGACATTATATATTTAAAAAAATACAAAATGTAAAATTATAACCGGCGTTTTCTTATTTTTTAAAGATATCTTTAAATCTAAAAACAGGTGGAGTTAATCACAATTCACAAGTCAAGATTGAATATGAATTAATTTGAAAATTTTCTTGCGAAATTAAAGCTCACATTTCATTTTATTTCATCAAGAAGAAGAACCAAAACAAGCTTTTCCAAAGGAGAGGACCGTGTCATTTACAATTTAAATTATATTATTACCTAGTAATTAATTTGTTAGATTAATTAGTGGAAAAAGCTGACAAATGGGTACAGCATGGCCACGCACCTTAAAACTTTTCTTGTCAAACTTATGAGGTTAAATTATTTATTACATTCTCTGTTATATTATAATTTCACGATTATTTATATTTATTTATTTTATTTAATATTTAATAAATTATTAAATTAATATATAATTAATTATTAATTTAAAATATAATAAAAAATAAAACAAATAATACAATACAAGATCTGATTTCCAAACTTATAGGGGTGAGCGGTGAATACGCTCTGAGCGCATGAAGTAGTCAAGCCAAACTGTCAAAGAAATCATCCTACGTGGCAGAGTCAAAGACATGGATCCCACCGGGCCGTCGTGGGTCGGATCCCTGAAAAATCGTTGACTTGGGCTAACCTGGTAAACTATTGCCTTTCAGTGTCATTGGAAGGGGAGAGAGAAAGGGGGGCTATAAAGTGATACCTAGAAGGAAGGAAGTATCAAGTCCGGCGTCTCACGAGGAGCTGCCGGGCCAATCGGGCTGGTGAAATTTTAGGGAACGCGTCAGTGTCAAATTGTCAATCTTTGACTAATCCAAATGCAATCAATGTCATCAATACTATGAGTGGACCCCACTGCTAGTTGTCGCCCTCACGGACCGGACCCATCTTTTTTTTTTTTTACCCTTAATTTCCACCGAAGTTGATTTGCTCAGCTTGTTTTGTTCTCTCTTTTCGTTTTTTTATTTTTTTTTTGAGTAATGTTAAATTAAATTTTTTATAAATAAATATTATAATTTATGATATATTAAAATATAATTAGTGAATGATGGATGGTTAATAATATACGGAGAGAACTTGTTATAATAATTAAGTTTATTTTATTACAAATTGTATAAATATATTCGTATACTCTCAAAATTTTATTACAGGGAGTATAACATTTTTTTAACAGTTGTCTGATACAGATTTAAGGTGAAAAATATATTATAATAATTTATTTTTATAATATTTAAATTATAACTAAAAATACAACATATGAATATATTAAAAACAAAAATTAATTAAAAATAAATTATTTTATATACTTTTTATGCGCGTTAAAATTCGTGTCACACAATTATTAGAAAAATGTTATATTTATTTTGAGACGGAGAGAGTATGTTTTAATGCATATGATATTATTATTATTATTAAGAGAATACCTAATTATAATCCTTGCATTAGAAAGTTTATTTCTTGCATCAAATGTATATATGGAGGAGTTAAACCCCCCCCCCCCATAAATATCCACAAGCCTTTTTTTCCTTAATTATTTATTTATTTTTATGAAAGGAGAGGAGAATCGATAGACTCGAATAATTGATTTTACAAGTTACAGAGAGAAGCCTTATCATTAAGCAATTATATTTGGTATCTCTTCCATCTTTTTAAAACATAAGAGAAAATTTTGAAATCTCTAACCTCTTACAATCATCTTATATTTTCTCGATTTTACTAAATGAGTCTTTTCTGTTTTATAATAAAAATCAAAGTTCTATTGATGAGTATATAAACAAAATAATGTTGCGAAATTTATCACTTTAACATTATTAGCTGTCATTAGCAAAAACAATTATTTATTATTTTAAAAATAATATAATTAAAAACACATATTCGAAATTACAAATTTAACAAATAAAATTCATTTTATAATCGAAGGAAGAATTAACACTTCACGTATTGGCATCTCATTAAAAAGTTGAAGGCGTTATAGAGAGAACATTGATTTTTATCTTTAATTTATGAGTGGCAAAGGGTTGTAAATCACAAACTTAATAGGTGGTCTTTACAGGACAATCAAAATTTTATTTAAATAAAAAATAAATAAATTTACGTCTTCATTCTTTCTTCTCATAATTTGACAATCAAATTCTCATTTTTTTAAATATGTTTTTTAATTTTAAATTATATAAATAATATGATACTACGATAACGTGTGATAACATGATACAACTGTTATTGTAAACTAGACCACAACAAGTAGAAGATAAAGGGACGAGGATAGTGATGATAGATGGAGAGTCAGATCAGACCTTGAATCTATTTCTCCAATATAATCAAATCCCATCTATTTCTCTTCCAACAAATCTAAACACTCGATCACCTTGTATTTGGTCTTCCCTTCTCGATCCTCAGTCGTCTCCGTCCTCCTCCCCTTTTATTTGCCGAGTCCATTGCACCGTTTGATCAAAGCTTCGTTCATTCTTCTCTCTCTCTCTCTCTCTCTCTCTCTCTCTCTCTCTCTCTCTCTCTCTCTCTCTCTTTTTCTTGATTCAATAGTATATATACATATAATTACATGGCCAAAGGGAGTGGACTGTCCATTGATTCTGCAGATCAATCCCTCAGATTATTCCTACACAACAACCACCCTACAACTGTCATCATCAATTCTTTCCCGCCGGAAGACCGCTATCCCCACCACCACCGTAAGTTGACGCTTGAACCACGACCAATGGATTCATCACCTCCCACAGCTATCCAATTCCCTGTCAACCTTAACTGCACCACCCATCATAACCATGATCATAACCACTCCGATGAGAAACGGCCCATCATGGATGAAATGGACTTCTTTACCGACAAAAGATCGGATGATCATGACCAGTCCAAAACCAGTGATCATGATGATCATAAAGATTTTTGTGGACCCAATCACTTGGAATTCAATGTTAATGTAAGTTATGTATATTGCTTTATATATTAATTCATATCAACAATAATTTTATTTTTAGTAATTTTATTTACTTATATATACTATCACAGACTGGTTTGCATCTCCTCACGACGAACACCAGTAGTGATCAGTCAATAGTGGATGACGGAATCTCTCCAAACTCTGAAGAGAGAAGAGTTAAAAGTGAGGTATATAATTGATTAGCAGAATACATATATATCATGTAACTTAATAAACTTTTAAGTTTACCTGTAATAGAAACATATTAATAATGTTGAATTGTGTATATTAATGTTGCGCGCACACGTGTATAGCTAGCGGTTCTTCAAGCTGAACTGGAACGTATGAACACGGATAATCAACGATTGCGGGACTTGTTAAATCAAGTTACGAACAATTACAATACTCTCCAGATGCATCTAGTCACGCTTATGCAGCAACAACAACATCAGAAAGCCGCAGCTGATCATGATTTAGAACAAGCTCCCGATGGTCACGGTAATAATAATAATAATAAGGTTGATTTAGTAAGTAAACTGCATAGACAGTTCATTGATCTTGGATTAGTAGGTTGATCAATTAATGGTGAAACAGATCAGGAGCCTTCTTTGTCTTCATCGGAAGGACGAAGCTTGGACTCTCCGATCAATAACAATAGCAACAACATGGAGGATTTGTCTAGAGAAGATGATAGTCCAGATCAAGGGTCGCAAGTTTGGGGAGGTCCTAACAAAGTCTCAAGATTGAACTCGTCCAAACAAAATGTTGATCAGGCCACTGAGGCCACCATAAGAAAAGCTCGAGTCTCCGTCAGAGCCCGGTCAGAAGCACCCATGGTACGTTTAATTATTTTATTGAATTCATTTATTGATCGTTGAATTATTATTATTATTATGGATTTTTAGTAGAATAATGTTTGGATATTTTGTTGGTGTCAGATTACAGATGGATGCCAATGGCGAAAATATGGACAGAAGATTGCCAAGGGAAATCCATGTCCTCGAGCTTATTATCGATGCACCATGGCTGCTGGTTGCCCAGTTCGGAAACAGGTATGCCTTCTTTTATACTGTATTTAAAGCATGGTCTGAAAATGAAAATCTTGACAGACCGTCTGTAAAATCTATCGTTTACAAACATCCATTAGTACGATCAGAATTAAAAGAAAAGATTAAGGCATTTGATTGATTTAGTAATTTTACATTTAATTACCTTTTTAAAATGTAGTTAAATTTCTTGATTTTTGCTTTAAAAGTCAGGTTAACACAATACCAATATTATTAAATTGGTTAAATAACAATTTTATACATAGTATACGTTGAATGTACTCTTTTTAAAAATATTTTAGCATCCATTAATTCTAGTTTATAACGAGAACACTATGTATAGTGTCGGATTCTAAATATGTGTTACATCAAATTCACAAGTGTACAGTCAATGTGAAAATTAAAAGAAAAACACACGCATTTCCCTTCTAGTTGAGTAACAGTAAAGAGTGACGCTAGACAAAAAAAATATTATATTTTCTGTAAATGGAATCCAATATAAATGCACAATGGTGGTCTCAGGTGCAAAGATGTGCAGAAGATAGAACCATCCTCATAACGACTTATGAAGGCAACCACAACCACCCTTTGCCTCCGGCAGCCATGGCAATGGCATCCACAACATCATCAGCCGCCCGAATGCTACTCTCCGGATCAATGCCTAGCGCTGATGGCATAATGAACTCCAATTTCCTAGCTAGAACTCTCCTCCCTTGCTCCTCTAGCGTCGCCACCATCTCTGCCTCCGCCCCATTTCCTACTGTTACATTAGATTTAACCCAATCCCCAAACCCCTTACAACTGCAAAGGGCCCCACAAAACCAATTCCAGCCACCTTTCCCAACTCCTCAGCAAATCCTGCCTCAGATTTTTGGCCACGCACTATATAATCAGTCAAAATTCTCTGGTCTTCAAATGTCTCAGGATATGGAAGCTTCTGGTCAGTTAGGCCACCACCTGCCGCCAATGCACCACCAAGGACAGCCGAGTTCATTGGCTGATACCGTGAATGCCCTTACAGCGGATCCAAACTTCACTGCAGCTCTAGCGGCGGCCATCTCCTCCATCATTGGTGGTGGTTCTCATCCGAATAACGGTCCTAATAATAACAACAATGGCATAACAACCACCAGCAATAACAACGGCAGTGTAGGTACTAGCAATAATAATAGTAATGGCAACAAAAAAGTAAGTAATTCAAGTTTTCCGGGGAATTGAGGGTGAAACTTGATTTCTTTTATGGGGTTTTCTCTTTTTTGGTTTTTGATGTCAATTTGAGAGTTGGAAAATGAGATTATTACATGTTCATGTTTTAATTTGAGGGGCGGGGTTGGATCCAACGCAAACATAGAGTTAATTTTTTTTTTCTTCGATTCTTTCTTTCTTTCTTTCTTGTTTGAATAATCGAGATCCGAATTGTGGTTCAGTATACAATATATTGTAAAAGCAAAAATATATTAAATTGTCTGCTTTTTGTGGTACGGACTTGGAATTTAGAGTGAATTAAAGGAAATAGCATCTATCTATCTATATATTCTATGTTCTTTTTTTTTTTTTTTTTTTTTTTTTTTTTTTAATTTACCAGTGTTCTTCGTATTTTTCCTTAATTAAATATGTCAAGCCAAACGAGTTGGAAATGAATTAAGTAAAGGGATTGAAATTTTCTTTCCTAATTAATTTCGAAGTTTTACTAATTAATTAGTATGTAATTGGAGCATACAAAAGTTCCAGAATGGAGTCAATACAACCACCGTCTCAGATTTGTTAGAAAAAATGATTGGATCTTTTCGACACGGAAAGTAAAGGGGTGTGCGCGTGTCGTATTTGTAAATTTGTCTCCTTTCCACTCATTTTCATTAGTCTGTTGTATTAATCTTTTCTACAAATATATAGAGCTCTACATTTTCATGTTGCGTTTTGTTTTAATTTTTTACGAAAAATAAATAAAATAAAATTTTATATTAAAATTGAGTGATGATTGAAAGAAAATATATTGTTAGTTTTTAAAAAAAATTATTGAAAATGAAGAGGATGAGGGATTGAGAAGTAAATACTTATTTCTCTTGAAATAAGTGAGTTTCATCTGTTCTCTCATTTTCAACTTAAATTACAATATTAATTAACCATTTCATTCCAACCACCACTCAATTTAAACGTAAAATTTCATTTCATTCATTTTCCAGAAGGAATGAAAACTAAACGCAAAATCAACGCTTCTAGCAATCAAAAATATAATTTTTACATCTTATTTTTTTCTTACGAAATATAGTATAGACATTGAAAATGTAGAAATGTTAGTACGTAAGTATATCTTTTTCAAACCTTAATTAAATCCATGCCACAGGTAACCCAACATAGGAGCCTGTCTTGCAGGGCGGGGGACGGGCCGTGTCAATAGCACTTTTTGGTAGTAGAAGCGTGGCTGTCAATACTCAGATCGAAGTTGTAGTGTTTAAACACTCGGTAATGTATATCATGTATGCGTGTATAAATATATTTTATCCAAAAAATGGTTAAAACATTTAAAGTCCACAATTTAAAAAAAATACGATCGATGAGAGAGAAATTTTAAGTCATACAAAATTTGAGTATTTTTATAAAAATTTTCGTCTTTAAACCTACATCACATACTTTTATTGAAATCTGTGCTTAGATTATTTATTTTCGGATAACAAAAATATTACGTAACCTCATTCTTTTTTAAACAAATTGAGTGTGTCTATATATATATATATATATATATATATATATATTAGTAGTGGATATCTTAAGTCTCATTAATTGTAAAATGATGGGTGTAGAGGCAATATAATCAGACTATATTGAGTTAAATGAAATACTAGTTCTATCATATGTAATACTTGGATGAAGCCTTTTGTTTGTGCGCGCTCACGCGTGTGTGGAGGCAAGTCTATCAAGTGGATTATGCTTTCTGATTGTAGCTTAATTAATTCTAGCAAGTGCACTGGGTAGCATTATATGCATGTATATCAACACCAACTGTTTTCTTTCCCCTTTTTGGCATCTACGTAATTGACTACTTCATGTTGAAGTCGATGATATCATTTAGTATTTGGCAGAGAGGGATAGTTGAGAACTAGTTGACCCCTGTGGGGTCCTGAGGCTTGTAATGTACTCCGTACTTGCAAGTTCTTGGAACCTGCTAGTATATTATTTAATGAAATCCAAAACCATTCGGATCAGATGATCATAAAGAGGTAGCAGTAGTATGTGTATATATATAAACTTATTTGATCAAATTATATTGCAATGCCAGCACGCATCTTGTGCTGAATAAAGAATCACCCAGTCTTCATGTGCACGGTGCACCACGAGGAGCATGAAAGTAATATATTTAAAGAGTCATGTCATAGACACACACAATTATTTACATAAAAGGATATATTAAAATATAATTATTTGATACTAATATTTAACAATACATAGAGTATATTTGATATTATAATTAATGAGATTTTGTCACTTGTATTTGTAGTAAATTTGTTAGTGTACTTGTTAAATCCCAGATTAAGATCTTAATTTGAACAGTTAGTGCTCGATTAATCTGTTTCGGCATTCCGATTCTAGAGACTTGATTAGCCTAGGGTTTCATTCCCCCCTGCGGGAGTAGGGAGGGGTTTTGTCTCACAAAAATGGCAAAAAGGTGTTCAAATTTAATATTAAAAAAAAAACCAGTGGTACATTAATATCTCCTTTTCATGTTTTTCTCTAGACTAAGTAGTCATTGTATTTAAAGGTAACATTAACCATAAGTTTGCAAATTTCTCATATTGGACATTTCCTCCTTCTATCTTTTTTTTTTTTCCCTGCCTTTGCCCAAAAAAAAAAAAAAAAAAGAAAAGAAAAGAAAGTTCAAAGTTGCAACAAATTTTTCCGTATTTGGAAATTTCTAAAATTCATTGTATTGAGAAGGCAACTTTAGCTCAGCATCTATCCAACACCAGATAATTAGTTGAAAACAGAAGCCCATGACATAAACAATTTTTATCCTTAAAAGGCCTACCAACAACCTTAAAACAGCACCAAACACATCAAGCATGGCCCAAGCTACAATCTGCAGTCCAAACGCTATGGTAATCAAGACACTCCTATAATTTGCGACTATCCAAAATCTTGTTCTGAGCTACAATCAACAAGAAAATAGTCAACATTGTTGATAAATCTTACAATAGTCAACAATGATGTATTTGTCAATTTTAATCTTAGAACAATGATGTTAAGCATTGACTATGTTGACTGCATAATCTTAGAACAATGTTTGGGTGTAATTAAATTTGACAAAAAAAAAAAGTCAACATTGTTCTAAGATTAACATCATTGTTGATAAATCATAACAGTACATAATTTTAACTGGCGGAATTCATTAATAATGTCTGTTACTTGAAGATCTTTTGAGAATTTAAATGATAAATTATAGATAAATGATTTATGATTGATAATGAAAAACTGATGACTTTTACAAAAGTTGAATAATGAAAAAAAATGAAGAATACCTAAAACAAATCTTCTAATTTTCCTAATATGATCGACAATAAATGGGCCTACGTAAAGTTAGGTACACTATCAAAGTTAATTATATGCGCTTATGTTTATAGGTGAGATTCTATGTAAAACACTTTATTTAAATTTAAAAGAGCACGTGATTATGACAAAATATAGAACTATTAATTTGTGCTTAATTGAGGTAGCAACTTACGCACTAACACGCAGAAAAGAAAGAACAGAAAACAGAATTGAGATTCCCTCTTTGGTTCAAGTGATCGAATTCCATTGTTGTGTACACCATGTAAAAACCTATATATATTCCTGCTCTTGTGCTTGTTTTTTTTTTTTTTTGGAAAGATTGTGTTTGTTTTTTAGTTGTCGATTTTAAAAGTTATTTTTCTTGTGCTTGTTTCTTGAGAATTTTGGTAATGTGCTGAGCATACGTTGTCGTTTAGTTGTCTAGTTACTAGTTAATTATTGGATCAAAACTTTGGTACATGACCAATTAAACAGTCTATCCACCACCTGCCTAGCCAATGCCGGATTGACACACATGGAATCTTTCCTAACACACACCAAAATTAAAATTAAAATAAGAGAAAATATCCTTCTTCATCCGAACAAGTTCAACTTGTACACATGGCAGGAGTAGTCTGGTTTGGCCTTCGTATAGAAGCTTTTAGTCCCCACCTTCCAATATAAATACACTCAAAATTCTATAACGGAACGTCAAAGCAAACCCCGTTAGAACTTGATACTTTTTAGGGTTCGCCGGTAAACCAATTCAATTTTATCATCATAACAAATAAAGTCAAACCTCTCACTCAAAGTTAGCAAAAAAGTAAAACGATGAACGTTTACAATAAGTGCAATTTGAAAATTGAATTGCTCCACAGAGCCACTCACACGTGCATATTACACGTTAAAATCTCTTCCTAAATGTACAAATACGTGTTTCGTGTTCTGGATGAAAAATGCTTTGAAGGTTGGTTTTCAAAAATATATGAACAAACCAGAGGAATAAAAATGATATTTTTAAAGTTGGAGGGGCGACTTAAAGAAAACAATACAAACTAGAGGGTCATGTTTGTATTTCAGTCCTATAAATACTCTCTCTATTCCAAAATAATAGTCTTTTTATAAGGTAAAATTTATTTCAAAATAATTATTTTTTTGTGGTTTTTTAAAAGAGCATAATTGAGAATTTTTTATATTATCCATAATCTCTCTCATATTTTTAAGGTGTTTTAATTTTTTAATTTCTTTCTACCTCTTGTTCACAATTTTCAATAAAGGATAAAATTAAAATTGAACACTAATATTTATTGTTAGTCTTAATATGTGTGCATCAAGTTAAAATAACTATTAATATGGAACAGATGGAGTAAGTAATATCTCCTGGTAAAACTTATATTTACGAAATTAATCTTAATTTAAAGTTTAATATTCCATCCCTTTTAAAATTATTAATATCTTTAAAATATGAATGTTTTTAAAAATAAATATGTGATTATAATTTTTACATAAAATTAAAATTAAAAATATTTTTATATTTTTATAATATTAAAATAAAAATTTATCTATAATTTTAAAATATATTAAAAGAGAATAATTATTATTAATTTTAGGACGGATTTATTAAACAATCAATTTTTGGATATATATATATATATACGCGCGCGCGCGCGTAATTATTAGTGTTGTAATAAAATTAGCAAAATCCAATAATTGTTTAGACGGCCATAGGTGTTTTTATTAATGTAAGTACGGCTCTAGAAAGAGCGTGCACATAAATAATCAATAAGAGAACTGATGCTACTTTCATGTGTGATGTGTCACATAATGGATGGCTGAACTGTAATTAAGGAAGATGCTTACGTAAAATAGAAAAGGCCACGGATAGGACACGTGAGTTAGTGTGACAAAGACTCTTCGTCATCATTACCTATCCTTACAATCCACGCGCCACATGAATAAAAAGACGAATGCTAATCATTTTTATATTAAATTAATTTTGAGAATATTAATCAGTTAATTATTTTTATTTGCAAAAAAGATATCTTACTTATAAAGTTTGAGAATATTCTCCATGGAGTAAGAAATTTTAAATTTAAAAATAACAACATGATAATGCGAGTACAATAATATACGCGTAAATATTCAACTATTTAAAATATTGCATTATTTTTTACTGCTCAAAATAAAAAATTATTCTATTGTCTTCTTTTTTGAATAAATTTTTTTTTTGGTGGGACAAGGGGGTTTACATAAAGAATTTTACCATATATTTTGAGTTAAAAATTTTGACCGTCTTGTAATAACAAAATATAATTATTTTAATTTTTAAAATTTAATGACATTTGATTTCATGTAAATTTAGGAGTCATCGGAGGTCGGTCACATTAAATATATAGCTTTTAAATGCTAAATTTAGGTCCGTCCACCCAACCGAACTACCTCAACCTTGAGGTGGGGAAGAAGACAGATATACTTATACGCTAGTAGTACACTTCAACCACTAGGGGGGGCGGGGTTAGTGAGTGACATGTATAATTGTCCCTCCTTTAATTCTTTGGCTTTTACTTCACAACTAAAAATTCTACCAATTATATTATTATTCGTTTAGCGTTTGGTTGAAGTGGTTAGTTACTTGGTGAGTGTGAACACTTGTCAGACTTCTCAACCAAACAGACCACTTTCTTTCATTGGCCTTAAATTTCTCCTTAGTTTCACCCAATTAAAAAATAAAAATTTATATTTTTATTAATTATAATACTTGTGTAAAGTAATATAACGTTTGTCAGATTTTATAAATTAAGTGTAAAATTATACTCGTTTTTTGAGAAGAAAATGAGAAAATAAAATGCATAAAACTGTTATTAAAGCAACCAAGAACACTAAATAGGTAGGGCTTGTTTGTTTCAACTTATTTAAATTGGTTATTGTTTATTTTTAAAAATCAATTAACTTAAAATTAATTATTTTTACTAATTTAAAAAATATATAATAACTAAATATAACCTATATTGTCAACTTATTTTTAAAAATTAGTCAATATGTATTTTTTTTCAACTTATAATTTATTCTAATTATAAAATAAATTTTAAAATTTTTAAAATAATTTATGTCAAACAGACCCGTAATGTTACAGTGATGTTTGGTGTCATTACGCTATCAAATGATCTAAGGAAAATGATGGCTTGCGCAACTAGTCCTACATATTAGGCTCCTTCAAATTAATTACGAATTTGACTCAACGGCAAAATACATGTTGGAGAGCTCTCCCATTACGAGTCCGACAAAAACTCGATTTCAAATTAGTCGGATGTCAAATGAATTATCAGACACAAGAAGGAGAACCAAAAAAAAATAAAAATAAAATCTTATACAGCCGTGGAGGAAGTTTAGGGATTTTTTTATTACTTGATACGATTGCAAACCCCTTTTCAATAGTTTTTGTGTTGAGTTTTGTCTTGATTTTTATTTATTTATTTTTATGAAACACACACACACACACACACACAATATATATATATATATATATATATATATATATATATTTGTCCATATCTATAGTTAAAAATAATTAGATAATATTATTAGCCGATTCTGATCATTCAATATTAATCAAAAAGTTGTAAGATTTCCCATGATGCACCACAATTTATAGCATATACAAAGGAAAACTTTATATATATGTACATATACACACACATCTATACCTCTTACTTAAAAATGGTAACCCACGTAGAGACGTGGTTCAATCCAGGTTGTTCGTCGTCTTTTTTTTTGTTTGTTTTTTTTTTTTTATTTTTTGTTTTAATTTATAACAAAAAATAAATTAAATTTTAAAAATTGGTGTTTAGAATTTAAAGTCATTTTACACTTTCTTATTGTAAAAAAATAATATTTATTTTAGACCTTTTAATATTTTAAATGTAGTTAATAACATTGAATTTGATATCAACTAAAATAAAATAAATTCACTTTAAATTAAAATTTATCATTTCAAATAAAAATGTGTATACGTGATTCATAATTTTATGAATTTTTTGTTATGTTTTAGCTCTTTTTTTTCCTTTTTTGTGGTTGTTCTTTCTTCACTCCATCATATGTTTGTACTCTTATTATAAAAATAAATAAATCATTTGATATGTAATAGTGTTTTTTATAGAGTTTATAATTAAAAAAAATATTACTATATTCTACACATTTTTTATGTGACTTATACTATACACCTAAGAGTAACAATTTATATTCTATCGTATTATTTATAATTACTCCGTCTCAAAATATAAATATTTTAAAATTTTTTGTGTCTTTTTTTAGCGTTTCAAATACATATTTCACTATACACATAATATTAATAATAATCTGTTCCTATTAAATATTAATTTAGATAAAATTATTTTTTTATTATTTTTTTATTGAGATATGAATGTGACCATATATAATTTATAATAAATATCAACTTTGTATGATAAACATATATTTATTTAATTTTAATTCATAACGTTGATAATAAATAACATAATAGACTTAAATATTTTTTTTAATCTATTTTTTTCCTTATTATTACATTTTTCTTTTTACTATTTTGCTTCCCAATTTATTTTATTCCACCAAAATGAGACTTTTTCTACTTACCTTTTTTTTTCAATTCACTTAAATGTAACTTAATATTAAATCACATAAAACATTTTGCGCATGGTATTTTCCTAGTACATGTAAAAATAAGCTAAAATTTAGCATGTCATATCACTCCAAAAGAATCTAAATATGTTGTCTCAAATATTGTCTCATCTATAGTTTCAAATTCAATTCAATACTGATTGTGGTTGAGCAAGTGTACACAATCAAATTATAGTATAAAGAGTTATCGATGCAACGAGGACTGAAATTCAAATATTTACCGGTTAACAAAATTATTCTTCTTATCTAACAAATTAAATTAAAAAGGTTTGATTTTTATACTAAATTAACTAATAAAAAAAACTAATTAAATTAGGATTTTTGACAATAAGAATAAAGAAGTACTAAGATTTCGATCTCACCCCCATTCATAATTAAAGTCAATCAATTTATCATGCAAATTATTAAATTTAGCTATTGTGACAGTATAATTTTTCAGTTTTAGATTGTCAATATATATCTTTAGTTATAGCATCCATAATTCAATTATCAATTCAACATTCTCTATGTGAAATTTAAATAAATTGAAAAGAATTAAATTCTTTGAAATTTTCCCAATTCATTCATCTAATGTATAATTACTATTGAAACTGCATAAACCACTTTGAACTATCTCTATAAAAGTTTAATTTACAGTTATATAACAATTTGCACTCAATAATCTTCATCTTTCAGTCCTTAAATTATGTGACAAAAAATCATCTAAATAGTAACTGATTATTTAGAAGCATTAAATCCATAATACATAACTCGCAACACATAAACTCATAAAAAATATGATAAAAATGATAACTTTAATTACTCATAAACATGATCCATTTAATCTTAATACAAGAGTATTTAGAACATAATTAAATTACATAAAATAATGAAAAATATACGAAAACCCATTAAGAAGTCAGTAAGAATACTTCATTGACAGTCTTTCGGTTTCCGTCTCCTTGAGTTATAGAGATTCTCTCGATCATCTCGTGTATGAATTCTCCGTTTTTTGAGTTAGGAGGGGGTTTTTTATAGCTGCAAATCAAAGAACTTATCACAATTTGACTAATATTAGGTTTGTTGTCTTGGTCCGTGTCAAAAAACTTATAGAAAAATTCAAAATTGCCTAAGTGAAAGCCTTCCAAAATAGTTAACAGAAATCACGACAAAATTGTACGAACCAGCTTACAACCATCCCCACGACCGTAGGCCACCTTATGGCCGAAAAGGTGGTCGTAAGCCTATCTGGATTATTGTTTTGCTTCCTACTTCAATTTTTAACAATTCATGTCCGTTTGGAATTCGTTCAAAACTCGATTTTCGTCCGAAATAAGTTTCTTAAACCCAATTCTCTGCAAAATAAGCTCAATAGAAATAAAATACATTTAATCTATTTGATTAATTATTTATTAACCCATAACAAGGATAATAAAATTAAATCAATGCAAACTTTATGATAAATCAAGAGATAAATCAATAAATTAATATATCAATTAAACATTTATCAAACGGCTGTATTGTCTTAAAGTTTATTAATTTTAAAAATTAACTATAATTTTTTTATAAAATATAATTATTGAATTAATTTAAAATAATATATAAGACATAATTTGAGATAATATATTTGCACTCCGCTCCAAAAGCAACACTGTAAGAACCCAGTATTTTTAATATTTTGAAGTACTAAATAAAATTATTTGGTTTCCGACAAAAAGAATGTCAACGTTAAAGT
>JAUMHB010092803.1:0-10956 GCA_032359685.1 Pittosporum tobira
GGAAATTATCGGTCCCGGCATTGTCGGTGGCCTCATTCTTCCGGTTCTCGGTGCTCTTCCCGATGGAATGCTTATTCTTGGTACCTACTTGATCTCAAATTTGGTCAAATTATATTTGTCGTGTAAAACTGGCTAGTTTACTTTTTACGGTAGGGAGTCAGGGGCGTAGGTAGGTTTCTAGATTGAACTGGTAACATTTTGGCAAATTATGCATATATATAATATAATTATACCCTTCATTTGAAAATAGAAGGGGCGAAATAAAATTTTATTTTATTAGCAAAATAAATTTTAAAATACTCGTTATAACTCTAATCAAAATTGGTTTATTTTTCTATTCGTCCATTTCTCTAAACTATACCTTCTTATAATTTTTTAAAAATATGTCCAAATCAATCTTTATGCATGATTATTAAAACTTCCGTTACTTTTAATTTTTTGTAATTTATTTAAATGATGTTACTTGAAAGCGTATAAAAAATAAATAGGTATTCAGATGTATTTACATATATGACTGATAGTGATTTTTACAAAAAGTTATAAATATTTTTTTAATATTTAACCTTTTGAAATAGTGAAGTATTAATAGTTTTTTCTCTTATTCTCACACCTAGAAAATAAAATATCTAAAAAGTCAGTGGGCCAAAAAGGAATAGGAAAAGAGAGAGAGCCACAATGACAACTTGATTCTCTTACCAAAAAGTTGAAAAAAGAAAAATCTCTTACTGAAAAAATGAAAAATATTACTCCGTATATACCAAGGAATTCTTGACTCATGCACTAATTAGTCTTTATCTGCCGGGCCACTGGGCCGCGACTTACATATAGCATTGTTTAGATGAGTCCTCCAGCGATTGGAATTGACTAGTTTTAGAATCAAAATTTACAGTGGGCGGCACAATTATAAATTGTTCAACCTGTTTAATTACGTATCTGATCTATTGTAGTAAACTCATGGCAATTACAAAATCAAAGGAAGATAAATTGGCAACGGACAAGAGGCAACAAATTTTACTATATTGAAATTTGATAAATATAATACGCGTAGAGAACACTCATCTGAATTTCAAATGCACTTAACTTCATAATCTCACTCTAAACTATGTTTATACAAATACATAGGAAGGCCCAATAACAAAACAGTTGTGGGCTACAAGCTTCAAATTACTGGTCTCAGCGCTTCGCCTTTAATTGAACCTCTTTTTTTTTTTTTTTTTTTTTTTTTTTCACCTCATGAATGACTGCAAATTTTATTTCGATTTGGTTTAATAAAAATATCCGGTTCATAAGAATTCCAAAGAAAACTCAAGAGGGTCTACTGATGATGTTCTTAAAATAATGCCTAGGATGCATGGGTTGCGACTGACCGTTTTGTTAGGCAATTTCCTAGGTAGTTTTCTTTTATTTGTACCTAATAAATACTCCCTCTGTCCCAAAAAAAATGACCTCTAAAGAATGACCTCTTTTATTTGTCTTACTTATCATTTTGTCTCATAAACTGATAAGTCAGAGGAATATACAAGGTATAACAAATGCATTTTGTTTTCAGGATTCATAAAGTTTTAAATTGTCGTGCAAGTTCATTATATTTTTACATACTAGGAGGAAGCTTAAGAGCTGCATGTCCTAACAGGACATATGGTGAGAAATTGAGAAGTGGATATTGAATCCGCTAAACAGGCTAAGTTTGATTAAAACCAATTACTATCATCCTATATTTCTAAGGAAGGAGGAGTTTTAAAAACCAACTTAAAATCAATTGATGATAAGTCAAATAGGTCTCTCAAGTATATAAACTGGATCATACTTCTTTAGATACTTGATTTAGGACCTCTCAACAGACTAAAATAAAAGAAAGGAGGAGAGGTTGAAAATTTTTGAAGGGGAATAAGCATTGACCGCCTAGACCGATTAGCTTGCTGCCTTAACCGCCTTGACTGATCAATTGCCTGCCTAGCTAACTGAATGATTGTTACGCCAATTTAACCCCAGTCGAGCCGTTGAGCAGCTGCACTTTTTAGAGCACCGTCACTGAAAATTGAGCGGCAAGCTACTGGAGTTACAGATTGTTTTGCATAAAATTACTCGAGTTCAGCTCAAGACTGACTCGGTTAAGGGTTCAGTAGAGATAATATGAGCTTTAGTTAGGCACAGCAAATAAATTCTTGCTTTTTTTATTTAGACCAATAGTTATCCACTCGTCTTACTTTATGTTGAACAGAGGTTTTTGCTTCTGTGGCTCTTTCAAATTCTTTCTCCACATAGAGTGTACAGAGATTTTTGAATTGACCATGTGGTCTGATTGGTAAGTTGCTAATTTTGTCTTGTGATTTGGCGGGAGAAGCTTGAGATGACTGACCATAGAGGGCAGTATGTTAACATACTCTTTAGAACAGTAGAAAATATTGAAAAAATTAGAAATCTTGTGATACGTTTTTGGGACTACTTCATTAGGAATCTATTTATATCCTACCCCCACCCACATTCTACCCTGTATTTCTAGTTAATGTCCATAACCATTTGAGATATTTTTGGAAATCAACTGTACATTTTATCTGATCTATGTATTGGATTTTTCAGTGTCTGGACTATCTGGAAGTGCGGAAACTGCTCAAAGTCAGGTGTCAGTTGGGATGGGCTTGCTAGCTGGATCCACTGTTATGCTTCTTACGGTAATTTGGGGAACCTGTGTTGTTGTTGGCAAGTGTGACCTACAAAATTCCACTGCTCTAGATGGGACAGATACTAAAGGATTTAGCTTAACTGGTTTGTCCTTTCACATCCATGACAATAAAATCTTTTTTACAAAGTTTGGTTTCACATTTGGAAACACATATTAAGTACTTAATATGGCTCTTAAAATTTGTATTGTCTCTCTCCCTAGTCTTTCTGACCATCTCTGAGATTTTGAAAAAGAGTTACCACTGATTAGTTACTCCTTGGTTGCAGGTTCTGGTGTTAGTACTGATATCTGGACAAGCTATGCTGCAATGATAATGGCTGTATCTGTAATCCCATTCATTGTTGTACAGCTTCCACAAATTTTGCATTCAACTTCTGGAAGACACTTGGCAGTCTTGATTGCCCTTATTATCTCTATATTTCTTCTAATTTCATATTGTCTTTATCAGGTAACTGGACATACATATGTATATATACTTGTTGTGTACATGTCTATTAACTACTTTTGTTATCCATTGAAACTCTAGTCTTTCCTTGTGGTTGACTTTACTCCAAAAAACATATGCAGGTATTCCAGCCTTGGATTCAGAGGAGAAAGCTTGCCTATGCAAAGCATAAGCATGTAGTATCTGGAATCCTGAAACATCTAAAAAAGCGGGCACTTGGAAGGCTGTCAAATGATCGGGGCACACCCAATGAAGAAGTAATAGAAAAGTATGTTTTTGTTTTATGAATGGTCCCATTCTCCTTTTATCAAGCCTCACTATGTGTAACTGACTTTGTAAGGCTTCCATGACAGGCTTTTTAAGCAAATTGACGAGAATAACGATGGATATCTTTCAGCGTCAGAATTAAGAGCCCTGATTGTAGGAATTCAGTTTAACCAAATAAATTTGGATTCAGATGATGCTGTAACTAAAGTTATGAAGGATTTTGACACATCTTGTGACAATCAAATAGATTTACGTGAGTTCATCAATGGAATCGGAAATTGGCTTGAGGAGGCAAGGAGTTCAAAGGCTTCTTCTCTTGAGGCCGGTCCTGAAACCATGAAGTACCTTTCTCACTATCACGAGGTATGTGGCATTTTCGTGTTACAATGACCTTCTGTTGATCTTTCTTTGCTACTAGGATTATGACACTTTTGACCTCATTGGCAGCAAACAAAGAGGGAGCACGATCTTATAGGCAACCAAAGTGATGAGGCTGTTGGGAGTGTTGAAAACCCCAAATGGACGACAATAAAAGCTGTACTACTGCTGTTGTTGGGGACGGTTATTGCAGCTGTATTCGCTGATCCTCTGGTAGATGCTGTTGATAATTTCTCCAGTGCCACGAGCATCCCTTCCTTCTTTGTATCATTCATTGTTCTGCCCCTGGCAACCAACTCTAGTGAGGCTGTTTCAGCAATCATATTTGCTAGCCGAAAGAAACTGAGATCTGCGTCCTTAACCTTTTCTGAGGTTTGTTTCTTTGTTGGTTTCTCAACTGTCGCCCACATAATTTTTCTTAGAACCTATGCCGTCTCCCAAAAATTTATTTACAATGTTCTCTCCATTCTGCAAAACGAGTCCCATTTGTTAATAATTAAATAAATTTCTCCATAGACAGTGTCTCATTTTTAATGATTATGTCGTACACCACTACTAAACTAAAAATCATCATATTTATTGGTAAACACGGAAGAAAAAAATGTTCTTAAATTTTGGAATTGTGGAATTATTCATATGTGAACTTGCCTCCGACATGGAACTTTCTACAAATTAACTTTGCTTTAGAAAATAAATAAATTAACTTTGTCAGTTGGCACTTGTATGTAGGATCATGATTTAAGTTATGAGGCTAATGTTAGATATAATGTTACTGTCTTACTGCCAGATAATTCCAGTATTTCGTAACTTCAGTTTTATTAGAATATTTTTCAGTTATGTCAGCATGAAATTTTGCGTTGTATCCAACTAACAAGCCTCAATTCTTTTTATTTCACATTTCTGCAGTTGTATGGAGCGGCAACCATGAACAATGTTCTGTGTCTATCAGTCTTCTTAGGCCTTGTTTACGTCAGAGGGTTGGTATGGGATTTCTCATCTGAAGTGTTGGTTATTGTAATTGTTTGCTTTGTGATGGGTGCATTAGGCAGCATCCGCACCACCTTCCCTCTCTGGATAGCTTCAGTGGCTTTCCTACTTTACCCTTTCTCCTTGGCCCTGGTCTACGTTCTTGACTACGTTTACGGTTGGTCATAATCTTTTACGGGAATGATCGTACTCTGTGATTACTAGACTACTACTCTGGAACTTTGTCTCATGTGTGTACGTTTTTTTGTCGCTTTGTTTAGTCACCAAGAAAACCGGTTGAGATACCACATGGCAATTTTTGTAAATTTTCAGAAAGCCATGGCACAAGTGTATCGATGCTTTCTGTGTTTAGTTATTCGTAATGGAAGTAGGTTTCAAATTCGTTCGTCACTTATCATGCTTTTCTCCTTTAGTGCCAACATTGCAGATTCATATGAGATTCTAGTAGGTTTCAGAAGTTGTAGAGACCTGATTTGATTTTGTATTCCTGGACTCCTGGTTTTATATAAATGGTAAGCTTTAGTTAGACCCGACCGGCCCTGCATAAGTGACCGGTCCTGGCATAGCCAAAATCCATCAGATGTGTTCACGGCATGAGTGCCTGATACACCACCCAGATGGTTAGCAAATGTTCTCACCGGGACAGGTATGACACACGAATGGTGCTGCAATTACAGCACCAAAGCATAACACGCCTACAAGAAGGGGAAAATACCTCGCGTGCCAGGACACGTGCCAAATTTTCCACCCCTCTATATGTCCAATGCGCCCATTCAGTAAAATTTACCCCTCCTCCCACCAAAACCTTAAACCTCCATATGATAATATCTCAACAGACTTTGTTATCTGACTTGGATGTCCGAATGTGACCCCGGTAGATACATTCCCACTGCTCCTACCCTGTTTGTGACCCGTGCAGAATTGACGAAAAGATCTAAGGCTGAAACTAGAACCAAAATGTTCGGGCTCGATTTAAGATCGCTCGGCAAAAAATTCAATTCGAGCTCGATTCAAAATATTAATGAGTAGAATACGAGCATACATTAAAGATGTATTAATTACTAGGATCTTATTAAATTATCTTTTTCTATTGATATTCGATGTAATTCACTCGAAAACTTTAAACTACTCGGCCTCAATTCTTATTCGTGCTCGGTTCGACAGTTAAATGAGTCATACACGAGTTTTATTTTAAACTCGATAAATTATATTAGTAGAATCTGAGCAAGTCATACTCAGCTTGATTCGATTCGTTTTCACCCTTAAGCAAATCAAAGGAGGTCTCCAGTTCCAACCACATTCACTAGACCAATAAAACACTACATTTGAATTTAATTTTCTTCTAACCAACTAGTTCGGATAAAACACATAACTGATCTGAACTGAGTACAATTTTCTCCACTCTCAGTCACTAGATTCTCACCTCTCTCACACTTCTGCATTATTGTTGAAGTAGTTGGTTCGGCTATAGATACTCAATTTTCACACATCTTTATACTATTGAAAAATATAATAAAAGACTCCTGTAGAAATATATACCCAAAAAAGTTAAAGTATGACAAAAATATTTCGTCCCACCAAATCACCAAAGGAATTAATCAAGGTTGAGATACCTTTCATATCTATCTTACCTTCAGAACTTCATGCTGGAAATTACTAACAAAAAAATAATAGTGTGCTGCCGATGAAATGAGATAGCATTTTATAACTTCAAGTTGAGATCAATGTTTTCTACTAGTTCCACGTTGCTGTTGCTTATAGTGGCTGGTGATTCACCATTTGGCTTATTTGCTGACGGTAAGAAGCTAACGAATGGCTGCTGGATTGATCGACCGGGTCCTGGCCACTTAACTGGATCATCAGTGGTTCCCTGAAACATAAACGGTTTCCACTTGGATAAAAATCAAAACATCACAGCGGTCCAAATGAATCCCATTCGAGAAGTTTGCAAATATGAATAATAGAGTAATATATTTTCTTCCATATTTACCCATAAACATAGTATGTGTGCAAGTTGTGGTTGCATGACACTGAAATTTTGGTGTTCAATTGAAGACACTAATTTTTTACTACAATTTATTTTTTTATGAAACAAAAAAATGACAAATGGGACTTTTTGTGGAGCCGATGGAGTAAATATAAGTATCAGAAAACAGAGAAAAGGCAATGTGGCATCGTTGCTTAGTCTCTCACCTGATAAGGTAGAGCATCAAAGTCTGGTAGCTCTTGAAAATGGGGGCTTAGATATAATGAAGGATGCTTTGGTTTTGGAGGCGCCAGTGTGAGAAAATCTCCATAGTAACCTCCATTTTCTTTGGTAACTTTCTTCTTATTTGGCTGTGTCATACCAATTGAGCTTGAAGGGCCTTCTCTGAAAAGGGGTGCCCAAAAACGTAATGTCAAGATACAACAATGCAGTGTTATTCCTTTAAGTGGAATTTATAGAATAAATTTGGGCTTGCCTTAAAACTGGGTTGGCAGGTTCAATATTAAACGTATAATCATCTTTACATGAAGCTGATTCATCTGTTCTTGGGATAGGAGGAAATCTGAAGTTGAAAGAAGGGCCCGGTGCATCATCTATGGAGAAGGGATATGACCTCTTCATGCCAGCCATCTGTACAGTAACATACTCAATGAAGCAAAATCTACTTCTCTATGTTGAAGAAAATAATAAAGGATCAATATTCAAAGTCACCATACAGAATCAGAAAATGAAATTCCAGATTTTCAGATGTCCCAATTTTGTAGAAGTAAAACTTATTCTACAATTCTAGTATTTGCAATGAAATTACGGAACAGATACATCCATCAGCTAACACGGGGAACCAAGTTTCTCAGGAGTCAGGGGATAATGATTTCTACTCAATTCAACAAGAACACAAAACCAAATTTATACAAGTGCGCAAAAAAAATTGTTCAGAATATAAGATTAAGGGGGAAAAAAGTGACCCTCTCTTCCTCCGGCCATAAAGGTGTGTAGTTGTTGCCATGACAGCTTTGGTTCAAAGGGGGCTCTGTCTGAAAATTCATTACAGATGACGATGATGAAGTCTCTGATGGAACATTCACCTACAATTTCACACATGAAGTTTCAACTTCACTCACAACTAAGAAAAACATATAACCCCACGAAGAAAAAAGAAGACTTGGCTAACCATGGATGAAATACAAGGTTGCTGAAATTGTTGTGATCTTGGCGTAATACCAGGCAGAGGCAAAACGGGGGTGTTGGATCCATGAGCTAAATTCTTATTAGGGTGAAAAGCTGATCCTTGATCCAACTTATGATTAGCCATTTCAAGATTGAATTCACCATCCCATAACTTAGTCCAACTGCCACGCCCTGAACTTGAAATGGCCTGCCACCCCATTTCACGGCCGCTTACATTGTTTGACATGTTAAATGAAACCGAATTTGGACGCGTAATCTGAGTGTGTGGGATTAAAACGGGTGGTCTGAATATTGAATTGGGAGAAGGGAGATCAGTTGGGGATGGGGAAGGCAAACCGGAGAGTTTAGGCCTAAAATTGGGAGAAGGGAGATCAGATGGCGATAGGGGAGGCAAAGTAGAAAGACTAGGCCTAAAATTGGTAGATTGAACAGCTAAGCAAGAAGAAGAATTAGTGGGTGAAATGATTGAATTTTGTGACAATATTGCTGTATCTTTTTTTTGTTGTTCCTCCTGTCTAATCTTCTCAAGCTGAGCAACACCAAGTCCTCTTTGTGGAACTTTTTTCTGCTTAAACTCCTTTGAAGATCTAATACTACCACCATCATTACCTCCACCACCACCACCACTACTGTTACTGTACCTCTGGGATTGTTCTTCATGAGCCATTCTTGGTATCAGCCATCCAAGTTTTCTAAACAGAACCTTAGCGGATATTAGATATAACAATGATCGATGACCCAAATCAGCATGCAGATACCCAAAATCTAAAAATCAAAATATGAGGATTTAGGAGAGTACCCAAATGTAAAATCAAGAGAAACGAATCAAGCAGAACCCCCGTGTCAAATAAAATAAAGAAGAAGCCAAGATCGGCAATTTATATGAAAACAAGAACACTCATAATTCAGCAAAGATTGCAATTTTGTTTGTGTGCATATATATATATATATATAAATAATAAATGGGTATCGGATTTTTCTCAAGAAACAATTTATTTGAGCAGTCCGAGAGACATTGATCATCAGATCACTAAATACAGGAACCCAAAACCCGTTTCAAAATTCAAACTAAATTAATGCAAATCTAGAGCAACTACTATGTTAATACTTCTCCTTCTGGTTTCTCGCCCAAATCATCGCTCAACTCCTACTTTCATTCCTAGACAGACTCTCAAGATTTCTCTCTCTCTTTCTCTCTCTATATCTCACATATACGCATAAAAATACACAAGGAGTGTGTTTGTCTCACTCTTACCCTAGGAAAGTTTCCACGGGGCCATCCCAACTCGAGGTTTCCAAAAAGAGCAAAATGCCGGTTAAGCTACGCAATATTACCTCCGCCCGCTTTGCAGCTTTTTGCAGTTTTGAACTATCGGTGGGTCCCTGCTATTTTTATTCTTCTTACGCCATGCATGTATTTCACTATTTGACCACCATTCCATGATTTTAGTTGGTCTTTATTCATTAATTGACTGAAACGTGGAATTAAAAATGATTACATTGTAAAATTGGAACATTGCCTTTTTTTAAGATTAATATTTTAACAGAAAATAAAAGTGTTTTTAAAATAATTTTTTTGTATAAATAGTTTAAAATTTCATCTAAATTTATAATAAAATGATTATAAATGATAAATTACAACATGGTGTTTTTATTTTATTAAAAGAGAAATATGTCTCTACTTTTGGAATATGTGAAAAATAAATAACCATATTTATTTTTAGAACGGATATAATAGTTGATTTTATCATTATAGTACATATAGCTGAATTTTTTATTTTTTTTATTTTTCCTTTCCCTCTTCGTTTAAAGTTTAAACTTCCATCAAAATTGATGGGATGCCAACATAAACTAAAACACAAATAAAATTTGTCATGTCAATACATATTATTAGAGTGTATTAAAATTAAACTAATTTGAGATAATAGAAAAAAAGTTAAAATTGAGACCATTTCGCGACTAAGGGAGTATTATTTTTATTTATCCTAGAAGTTATTGATTTATGAAATAAATTGAAGAAATGTGTCCAACTAAGCAAATTCACCGTTGAGGCACCAACAATAAGTCTACTTCAAAAGAAGCTGCAAATTAATAGAGAAGCAAAAGCAATAGCCATCCTTGATCCCATAACAAACCAACCAACCACTAACTTTTAGAAAGAAAACAGCAAGACTTTTTGTCTTCAACAAGGCGTGGCCCATACTTGATCACCTCATCCCTTAGAAACAGTGGAGGAGGTGGTGGAGCCGCCGTGACACCAAGAGTCTAAATCTGTTGATATTCTATTTGATATCTCAAATTAAATTCAACAGTTGTATTTTATTTAAATTTATTAATTATAAAAAAATAAATATAAAATTTTATATAAATTAAACGTAATACAACCGTTGGATTAAATTTAAGAGGCACATAAGCGTTAAATGTAACCACCTTTTAATGGGCTTGCCATGAATTTTAAGATGTGTCAAAGATGCTACGCCCCAGTAAGTTAAGAAACCAGGAGTACTTCAATGAACTTTGTGAATATTCCACCTATTTTTGTCTCTGTGACTTTTGCTCCTTCACCATCTTCCTTTTCTCCTTATCTTCATCTTCGTCTTCTTATTTGGCAAATCATTCGGTCTCCCTTAGTATTTTTAATTTTATGCATTTAACGTTCGATCCGTATCTGAATCCCTTAGTATTTTCTTCTTTTCACAAATGGATTTCTCTCTTAATTTATCTCAGATACAGAAAATCAGAAGTGCAATCTACTTTTTAATATATTACCTTTAAGCAATTGATTACTGTTAAATATAATTAATATTATATTTATAATATTATTATGATAATAGATTTCTTATGGTAATAGGATTCTTAGATTCCAAATTGGATTATAATTAGGTTACTTATTCTCCAAATAGGTTAAGCCTATATAACGTCTCTCATGTAATTGTTATTATATACATTCATTATTAATAAAATTACTTTCATTATTCCCTCCATAATTATCATGGTATCAAGAGCTTTAGTTTTTTGATC
>JAUMHB010092825.1:0-10953 GCA_032359685.1 Pittosporum tobira
CTTCTCAATATCTCTAGTTTATTATCTGACGACCAGATTTCCACGAGATTTGGAGGTGGAAATTTGGGGGCGTCACACTTTTGAATGCTTTTGATTTTTAGAGAAACACTTGACCTTGATGAAAAATAAAAAAATAAAAAACAGAAAAATAGAAAAAAAAAGAGTTGTAAAGAAACTAGAGCAAAATGCCCATCAACTCTATAGGCAAAAGCCTATGAAAAAAATATGGGAAAAAATCAAGTGCTCCTTTGAGATCTTAATAGTCAAAGGAAAGATCCATGCCAGTGGGTAAGAGAAACCGTCCATTCGGTCGGAGGTCTAACGCACAACGCTTAATGGTAAAAGTCTAACTTGATATTTTAAATATCTTTGAGTTAATACACGCTGCACATGAGCACATGGACACGTTTGGAGTTAAATTATAGGGATCATGGAAAATTATGAAAACTTAGACATATTGTGGATACGTGTACTGAAGTTGTGCGAAGTTTTGCTTATGTATGATGGAGTAGATCTCCAATCTTAGATAATTTTCATCACCAACTCTGTCAACTCATAAAATTTTTTTTGGTGGATTTCAATGTTCAAAATCAAGAGACCAAATTTCCCTTAGAAATTATTTTTCATGATTAGTTTGCTTGGGGACAAGCAACAGTTTAAGCTTTGAGGTATTTGATCAGTGCTTTTTATATACATATTTTCTGATGTTTATTCTCTTGATTTATTATAAAAATGCATGAATTAGGCTTATATATCCTTGTTTGGGCTAACAAATCATCAATCCAATGAATTAGATATGTTTCATTGTTATTGGGCTTACATTGCAAAGAATTGGGCTTGAAAAGGCTTATTTCGGACAAAAATCATAGTTTGACCTAATCCTGGACGAACAAGGATTGTCTGGAATTGAAACAGAAGAAAAGACCAAACAACTAAGAGCTTTACGGGTGACCTTACCGCCATAAGCCAGACCGTAAGGGAGCTTACAGCCGTCAGCTAGGCCGTAAGGAAGGCCGTACAATTTATCGCGAATTCTGTTGACTTTTTTGGGTAGCTTTGATCAAGGCGGTTTTGGACTTTCCTATATGCTTTCAAAGTTCTATTCAAGCATGAAACCTAATCAGACTCAACTTCGGACAAGACCCCAAAGACTAAGCCTATATAAACTCCTTCCTATCTCTCAGAAACAATACTTTTCATACAATATACGATTGAGAGGAGATCGATAGCTCAAGGAGGCGGGAGACCGGGCTACCACACAAAAACATCTACCGACTTCTTATGGGTTTTTTCTATCTTTTCTGTTGTATTTTGTAGATTAGTCAATATGTTCTGATTTATTTTTATATACTAAGACGATACAGATCTTATTCATGATTAATTAAAAGTTTATTTTATCTTTATTACGTATTCATATTACTTTCGCATATTAATTGAGTTATAATACATGTTCTTAATGCTTTTGAATACTTAATCAATATTTAGATGATCTAGGTTAATAAATTGAAGGACGTGACTGTGAAGGTTTGTTAATGGCTCAATTGAATCATAACCATAGATTCAACTTTGCTAGAGACCCTATTTCAAGGTGACCTATGCGATTTCGGTAGTAACTTAGCTCCTAAGAACGGCTAATGAAACCATAATTTTTCATAAAACGATAATGTTCTCTTTATTATTTAAATTCACATAAGGATATGATGGGCTAATAATAGGAGTAGAGATACTTTCGCTGGGCCAAATGTTAATATCTAATTTAGAGATATTCCACTGTTATGAATATGTCAAACTAATATCAATTACCTAACAAAGATAGTAAATTTGATATTATTATTGAATAAGTGAAGTTGAGATCTTAGTATATATATATATATATATATATATATTATTTATTTAGTTTAATATAAAAATCCAAACTTTATCACGTTGCTAGATAAAATAGAGATTAAGAATATTAGTATATAATTTACTATTCTCTGTGGGAACGATAATCTTTTATACTATAATTTGATTAGTGTACACTTGCACTCTAAACGCATGAATCATGTCGGTCACATTCTTTAACAATGTAGCGGAACATTGCATGTTGACCAAATTTTTACTTCTGAATCCAACATCTTTCAATTTCCTCCTTCAGGCTATGCAAATCCCCAGTTTGCGTTCTTCTTCCAGGATCCGCTCTATCAAACTATTCTGTCTATAAAACAGTTTAAACACAACAAGAGTGAGCAACTAAGCTCAGCAAGTACACTACCCTCAACTCTAAAATATTTTGTTTTAAAAATGTTTAGTTCACATTAATCACATTAAAAATCATTTTTTGGAAATTTTGATATTTGACTTAAAAATCATCTTGAAACTATTAGCTCTTTTAAATTATGATCACTTGGTAATCTAAGAGTACACAATGGATTTCAATTGCAAACACAACTCCCGAGTATTAAAAGTAAATTAAACAATAGTATTTAATCAATTAGAACAAGTAATTATGTCAAACCAATGAGTAACCACACCCTACTCAGCATCCATTCTAACTGGGTAGAAGTGATCCTTTGATATCCACACCTGTGATGCCTCGGTTCTGTACACCCAGTGAACTGGTCGTCAAAAATACATTTCCTTATTCCCACTTATTTATTACATTGCAGTGGAGCAAAACATGATACAAATTATAACAATATTTATTAGAAAATTTAAAACCGACAGCTTACTCCAAAAATCCTTTCGTCTCGGGCAAGAAAAATCCCCAATTCCGTCTCGATGTCTCGTTCGTTTTATTAATTAACTGCAAAAACATTTCAACATAGAAAAATGAGCAACTAATGCTCAGTAAGTGCATCTTTTGCCCTCTTTTACATACCATGAAATGTGAAATGTGATGAACGTAGTATTGAATGTTATGAATGCTTGAATTGCTTATCTATGCATATATTGTGGCATTTAGTGATGATAAATGTTTTGAAAAGAGTTGAATTGATAAATATTTTGAAAAGCTTATTGGTAGATGATTTGAAATGACTTGCATTGTGCATGGTTATAAAATTAATAAACACGCCTGATTATGAAAGAATAAAATATAACAATAAGTTGTGGGTTCAGTTGATTGGACAAGACTGGGCAAATGTGTGAAACGAAATGTAAAAGATGGAACAAAATGTAAATGAGGAATAAAAGATAAAATGAGAAATGTAAGGATTAAACGCATTGCATGTTTTCATGTGAACAGTAAGGATCAAGTGAACTATATGTTTGCAAGAAATGATTTATATTATGAAATGCATTGAAAATATTATTAAATTATTTTATTTAAAAGTCATGTGTTTTAATTTTTAAAAAGATGTACTTGCTAAGCATTAGTTGCTCGTACTTGCTATGTTGAAATATTTTTGCAGTTAATTAATAAAACGAGCGAGACATCGAGACGGAACTGGGGATTTGTCTAGCCCGAGACGAAAAGAGTTTTGGAGTAAGATGTCGAATTTAAATTTTATAATAAATATTGTTATAATTTGTATCATGTTTTGCTCCGCTGCAATGTAATAAATAAGTGGGAATAAGAAAATGAATTTTTGACGACTAGTTCACTGGTGTACGGAACCGGGGCGTCACAACACCCCTACCTAACCTCCCTTCTAGTTGGGCAGAACTGATCATTTGTTACACCTCCACTCATCTTCCAATCCAGCTGAGCAGAAATGATCCTTAATAATTCATTTTGCAAACGTTTTGAAATTAAATAATATTCACTTTTGATACCATAAAATTTGTACATAAAAATGAGCGAGAAAAATGTACTTGCCTCGTTGAGCTCCTTTACTGTACTATTACCATTGAATCCTCCTCAGCCTTTAGACCATGTCCTAGAACCATACATTAACTTACGTTAGTAACATTACTTATTTCCATGGCTAATAATTCCATTTCATGTCTTAATACTCTTAATGCCTTATTTCGGGTCTAAGGAGTCTTTTAAACTTACATACACCCAACTCATGCTATAAAACTCTCTCAATGCTTTGACTATTTTATCAAATTCTAAACTTTTAAATATTGAAATATACTCAAGAATCACTAAATTCTGATTAATAATGAAAGAGATACCATTTTCCAAAGTTTGCCAAAATTTCAGATTTTCTGGAATGCTAAAGGTTTGCTGTAGCTCACTCAAAACAATTTATAAAAATATCAAAGAACCTCCAAATTAGAAAATATTGAGAGTAAACTATACTTTTCCAGGTATACTCTGAAAAAGTTTCATGAATTATAGACCAATATGTTATTTTATATAATTTTTCATAATTGGCTAAAAATAGGGTTTCTCTGTTCTGTACTTCTTGGACTTAAACAAACACAACTTATTCCGTACAACTCCTTTGTTATCATACTCTACCTTTACATAAAGTATATTTTAGTATCTAAGTTTGGAATCTAAAATCACTCAATTTTAATTTATAATGAATCAGATATAACTTTCCAAAGTTAGGCTAAGTTTCAGAAAATTCTCCTTTGTAGTGGGTTTCTGCAGTGTACTTTAAGAATTTTATTAAAATATTAAAAGACCTCCAAATGAGCTAAAACTTTCTAGAAACACTTTAAACGTATCCATATATTTCCAAAACATATTTCGTGAATTTTTGACAAATACCTTCTTTTCCATGATTTTCCAAAGCTGGCCAAAATTCTAGGTTCCCCTGTTTCTGCGGGAAGCTACTGCAGTCTATGTCTAGAAATTTATTAAAATACCAAATGATCTCCTTTCTGCATAAAAAAGTATGAAATTAAACTTAACTAAGTTAAATATGTTCTCAAAATGTTTCATGCAAAACGCACACGTAAATTATTTTATACAATTTTCAAAACATGACCAACAATTTCAAATTTCCAAATTTTCAGCATACCTAGTTTATGTCTCTTCAACTAACCAACTTGTAAAATCATCAAATCCTTAATCCGTGGTTGCATTACTCTACTTTAATCCCTTTAACACATGCATAACTAAGTAATTTAAGTATCATCTCAACCACAACAACAAACACCAACATGTAATCCCATCCTCCTCCATGCCAAAATTCAATTATACACTAATTCATGAATGCTAACCAATCCATAAGTATTCACCTTACTATAAAAATCATGAGCTAGGGTTTATTGATTATACCTTGATCTTGATGTTCCAAGTTTGCTAGGCCTACCCAAGCTCCAATCTCCTTTGATTACATTCAAATCCAGCTCCTCCAAGCTTGATTCAAGCTCCAAGATAATAATTTAGCTTGCATGGTCTTGGAATTACTTAGGGTTTGACTTGGTGTCTAGGGTTTATACTTGACTTGTAGAGGTTTTCCAAGGGTTTATGAAGGAATTCTTTAGCTAGTCACGATTATGATCCTTTAAATGCTTTTTCTTCACTCTCTAGGTCATAAGATGAAAGAAGAATTGAAGAGCTTTTTCCCAGCTCTTACTTGTGAGGTATGAGGAGGGAGTAGTTTGATTTTTCTTGCTTTGATTTTTGCTCTAAAATGGCTGAGTATGGAAAGTGGGATGTTTGGCCTCTTTTAACTCCCATAGTCATCGGTCTAGAAATGGGCTAAGTAGCCCTTATTTTAGCCACAAAAATGAGTCTTGATTTGCTGATTTGCTTGGTTAATTTGGTGACTAAGTGGTCCAAAGTTGTGGAGCCAAGTTGGTGCTTGTTTTGTGCTTAGTAGAATGACCAACAAGGCATGATGTGGCGTTATGAGATAGTAACACATGGCTTGCTTATGTCATCATGATGACGTCATCGCTTACATCATCTCATTTATGTCATCATGCTCACATCATCATGCTCACCCCATCAACCTTCATCATCATAATTACATCATCACTTGTCCTTTTCCTTTCTTTCAAAATTTGACAAGGGAAATAATACCCTAATGTTAGTTGGCCACAACCTTAATTATGTAAAAAAATCTAATTGCTCTAATTCCATAGCTTACATCCTTATATTTACTAGTTAATATATTTTCGTCATTTTAAATTCCAAAGTTCAAATATGAATAACATTCCCAAAATAATACATATTCCTTCCATAATAAAATAAAATAATTTACATTGCTTTTTCTTTGAAAATCTGGAGTGTTATAGCCTGGACCATAGAGGCTTGGCCTAATTCTCTACAGTTTCAGTTTCAGGAGATAAACTTTATGATGATTGGGGTGACTATTTTGGGATAGTCACCGACAACCCTTTAAGTTCAAAAAATACTAACAAAGGATCTCAGAAAATATTTTCCAACAAAATAAACTCACAAGGATTTGAAATAGTATGAGTATAGATTTTACCCTTCTAAGAGACCCACATCTCTTTCAGTTGATTTTCTAATTTCTGTATCTCTGCTTTCTCTGCCTTAGTTGTAACCTCTGTCTCCAAAACCTACACTAGTTCCTTCATGTTCAGTAGATTTCCACAGCTACTGTAGGTATTGCTTTGTGTCCCCACTGAACTTTGAGTCCTTTGCTGTTGTGTGCCGCTTTCTACTTTCGTCCTAGTTTTGCCGAATTTGTACTTTCCTGGTAAGATACTTGCTAGATCCTTGTGACTTTGAGTGTGATTCATTACTTCTGTTTGTTTACATCATTCCCATAATGAAAAACCTCCCTTTAGAATTCTTTTTGATCTGAACTTTTTCTTCATTCTCTTTGCCCCAAGCTCTGTCCTTATCCCGATTTTCGGTATATTTTTGTCAATTTTGGTGCTATAATTTGATCTTTCCCTTTGACTTTTAATTATTGAAGTGCTTGATTCTCCTCCACGTGTCCAAGGTTGTTTTCTTTTTTCCTCTTGAAAGTCTTGAATTGGTTGAATCTATTCATTTTTACTGCAATGACTGTGCTTTTGAGTACTTGAGCACTTTCGCCTTCCTATCTTTTCTTTGATTTTTGCCCGATGGAGCTACTTGAGGTAGAAAGACCTTGCAATCCTTTCGGGTGAACTCGGTTTTTCCCATTTTGACCTTTATTATTTTCCATCTTTTGAAGACTTTCCACGTGGTTGATGCCCTCGATAAATTATTTTGACTCAAATTTGGCAGCTCTTTTATCCAATTGGAGATCTGTATTGTCCGTCTCAATGGATCCATTCAGTTTATGCATTGCACTGCCCTATCAGTCTCTTGTTGTCCCTCTAATGTTGCATTTTCAGTACTGGACTTTGTTGTTTCCCCTCCCCAGATATTTTTTTCCTCTGCATTTATATTTTCCCCCCAATGATACTGGATATATCTTGATTGATTGGGATTCAAAATTTCTATAAACACATTCTCCATAGGACCATTATTAAGATCAATATCAGAAATTTCCCCCTGATTCTTAGCTTATCTGTTTGGCTGTGTTGTATCCTGATTTACTGGTTGATTTACTCACTAGTGGTACTTCAGGTATGGGAAGCTCCATTTCCTTCTCTCCCTCTGGATTGTATTCGGGCATGATTATATCATCCATTCTAAACTCTCTATATCTCCAGAACGCATAGCGGATTCCTCCCCAATCATCCACCATTTCATCCATTCTTGGTCTAAATTCAGTTGTCGGTAGGGCCATAATCCTTGTGGTACTATTGGCATATTCCTGTATCCCCTGATATCCCAAGTATGCATGGATATGCCATCTTCCATGACAAACATGTTTTCCTGACCACCTAAATTTGTAAGAAAATTTCTGGCACAATTGACTCTTTCTTCTATTTTTTCTGCCACATAATTAGGTTGCCACTTACAAATTTTTAGTAAATGCCCAATCCTCCCACATTTGTAGCACACGTTGAAAACTCTTTCATATCTAAAAAATATACCCAAAAGAGGTTTCCATTATCTAGCCGTTGGTAAGCACCCGGTAATAAAGGATCATTTGTATCAATAGTTACATTCACTCTCATGAATGCGAAGGTCTGCTTCTACGATTGTTTGATCATTAACTTCTTCCACCTGGCCAATCATAGCACCATGGACATCCATAAATCTGTACCCACAGTGAGACTCTATTGAAACGAAGTGTGTGAACGGATAAATTGGGTGTCCATTGTTGAAGGACCACCATAGCTCCAAGATTATTCCAGGGGCTGCCTGCTAAAAGATCTATTCGATCATCGTCATTTGGTACTTCAAATAATAGTAAAACTCCCACCTTGGCACGAAGGATGATTCACTCAGTGAGTAACTAGTTTTGATCCGGTGTGCAGCTTGTAATATACTCCATCTGTCTTATTTATATTGTAATATTTAGTGTTTTTTGAACGTCTCACGTTATTGTAATATATGCAATTTGAAAAATTTAATAATTTTAATTGTCTAAATTATCCTTATTTTATCAAATATGACTCACCACTTCAATCACTATTATCCTATTTTAAATTATTATATCAATACTACACCCCATCACTTTAATTACTATTTTACTATTCTTTTATTTAAATAATAATATCAATAATTATTTTTTTTATTTAAAATTATAATATCAAATATATTTTTTAAACTCTAAAAATAAAGATAAACATTTAATTTTTAATTTTTAATTTTTCTAGAAATTTTGTGAGTAATGAGGGGCCATATCCAGACACAGCCCTAATCAACAAAGTCAAAGTGCTCTGTTCCAAATTTAATTCGGTTGTTTTAAAGAAGCCTAGAAAAACTTGTTTTTTTAGATGAAACCACCCTCTTACAAGAGCAATAAAAGCTATAGATACTATAAAGCTAAAACCTAGTTGCATAAATCCACTAATGCATTTCAATGAAAGCACTTGTTGTCTCGTACTCCCTCTTTCCAAATAATTCGTAATAGTTTAATTTTGTACGAAATTTAAAAAATATATTTGATATTATGTTTTTAAATAAAAAAATAGTAAAATAGTAGTTAAAGTAATGAAGTATAGTATTGATATAATAATTTAAAATAAGAAAATAGTAATTGAAGTGGTAGGCCATATTTGATATAATAAGATTAATTTACATAATTAATATTATTAAACTTTTCAAATTAGATATGTTATAATAATGTGGGACGTTCAAAAAAGACAAGTGTTACAATATTAATAGAACGGATGAAGTATAACATACAGTATATAGTATATAAAAACTGAAGAAAAACAACTGACTCTTAGCTTTATGACCACATCTGTCTTACTAAATACCACAAAAGAACAGTCAGATTTGTTCTACTGAAGAGGTATTTGGTTGTTACTTAATTGGTACCCTCTATTAATAGGAAATCACTAATTTGACAAGATGAAATCCAGTTGGTTTCAAGAGAGAAGGGAGAGCCAAACATCGCAGGGAATACATATATATATTTTTTTGGACGCTAAAGAGTATAAAACAAACTCCCTTCGGGACAAAAAAAAATAAATAAAATATAAAAAATACGTAAATTATGAAAATTAATTTTTAAAAAATATATATATATATTTTTAATAAAATTGTCTTTATAAGTATATTTTATAATGATAAAAAAAATATTTTTTTTTAATATAATATAAAAAATTATAAATTAAAAATAATATATTAAGTTATTTTTTTAAGACAGATAAAAAAAATACCGGAGAGGAGGAGGAGTAGGAGGAGGAGGAGGAGGAGTATATCAGAATTATTCATTTCAAAGTCAGAAATCTATCAATCTCTATTTATAAACCCAAACCTTTTGTTTTACAGCAACATTTTGTCCACGTGGTTTAAGGAGCAGTGAAGCAAATAAATACAATTAAAAAAAAAACAGAGAGAGACTGACCCCGCAAGCGTGTTGCGGGCGCATAGTAAAATAAAATATGGTTCAGTTTTGGTTAGTTTTAGACAAACTATGTATTAGCCGGCTGCTGCGTACATCTTTGACTTTTCGTGAAGTGACAGGAAATTTCCTGGTTTGTTTATTTTTGTATTATTACAATTTGGTGGGCCAGTTTGTAACTTGTTTTTAAAAATAATTATTTTAATTAATTTTTAAAATGTTATAATTAATAGAGCTGGCAATAAGGCCGGCCGGGGATGGATATCACTTGACCCGAGATATCACTTGACCCGATTACCTTGAATTTTGAAAAATCATTCTCATTTCTTACCCGTTGAATTTTATGCATTGTAGGAGTAGTAACTCACGTGTAATCCGTTATACTATTTAAAATAATTTTTTTTAAATATTATATATATATATATATATAAGTAAATATAAAAAAACTATAAATCTATAATTACAAAAATAAAAATTAATAAATACACACAATTACAAAATTAGTTATAAATTATATATAAATAGTCGGATAACGAGACAGTGTGAGACGGGTAGAGCATTATTCAAACTCGATTTTGACTATCCAGGTTATATGAAATACTTGTCCTGTCGGGTTTGGGATCGGACAAAACGCAGTCAAATTTTCGGTTTAACTTAGTCTAAGAATTGACTTTTCGACCGGAATGTCGTATGGAAAAACGGATAGCGCGGTTGGAATCGCAGTGTGCCAAAACATAGGAATAGAGTATAATATTGCATTTTGTAAATTTTGACTTTTTAAAATTATTATTTAATTATTAAACTAATTGGTTCGTAAATCGAAGCAAACCAGCAAATTAAAATTCAAATTTTCAGCCAAATTGACCAGGTGGGGTCCACTGACGCGCAGGCCCCAGACCTTTGTCTTTTTCTCCTTGGCCCTTTTCCTTTCTTTTCTCTTTACCCTCAACTTTTTCCTGCATACTCTAAACTTGCCCAAGTCGATCTGCAGTCCCTTTCTTGTATCGTGGGATGTTGTTTGACAGTGCATTCGGCCTTTATAACGTAAACAAGTCATCCTTAATGTGACACCCCCAAATCTGGGCATCCACACCCCGACTTGAGTTGCTAATTTATTATTAAATCCATGTCTTACAAATATACAAGTCATAAGTGATATAGGCGAAAATACAAATAAATATTATACAGCTCTCTCTACACA
>JAUMHB010092858.1:0-10134 GCA_032359685.1 Pittosporum tobira
CTGACTCCTACAATTATTTATATTACTGTTGCAATCTTTGTCGGAGTAATAGTAGAAAGCGATAGACGAATAATTTATGTTTTAGGACATCAAAAGTCGTCCGACGAATATTAGTGGGGTCCACACATTTTCGGTTGTGGGGTTCACAATTACTTTGCGGTGCTCCATACGGGAATAAATATTGCGTAACTTTAACGTTGACATTCTTTTTGTCGGAAACTAATAATTTTATTTAGCACCACAAAATATCATATTCATAAAGATAAAAAATATTGGGTTCTTATATCAAGGATTTGATCTCACTACACAAATGAAGATTATAATTGTATCAATGGCTATACACAATTTTATCAAAAGGAATTCAAACACCGACAAGAATTCATAAGGGCAGAGAGTGAAAGGTCAAATGCATCTGCATCTCACTCTCAAACAAATTCAGTATTTGATGGTGAAGTTTTTAGTACTCTTACAGTAAATAATAAATACATGGCACAAAGTCGAAACAACATACGTGATATGTTGTGCAATCGTCGTTAGCGTTAGTGTAATAGAGTCGTTGAATCTTTTGTTTACTGTCAATAATCTAATCTATTATTTGGAAGGACATGCTTTTAAGTTCAAGAAAGTCATTTTTATATTTATTATGTGACTAAAATTAAATATTCATATGATACGTTTTATATATGACCATATTAATATAATTTAATAATTAAAAAAAATATAAGTGAGTAGCCTAAAAGAATATTTAAACATATTATATACATAAATATACAACAATACTTAAATTATATGGTGTAAATTTTAGAAAAATAATTTAAACATCACATTTCAATAAAACAAAAGAATTCATGTCTTTTTTGGTCATTTTGTTATATTTCAGCCGAATCAACCATTATTTTATTCAAAAAATATTTATACTTTCAGTTGTAATATCTGGAGGTTACCGAATATGATTCTTAATTATTAGAAACAGTTACAGCTATACTAGCTACAATAGTCATATAGACGAACGAACCCTAATTAATTTGATCTTTTAGTACTAGAAGCATAAGCAAATTTGTATTTGTTTAAGACTGAATTACACATATGACTATTTAATTTATCATTTAGTTTCAATGTGTATATCTTATTTAATTTTTGTTTGTACTTATTTACTTACTTTATAAAAATTTTATTTAAGTGCTGAAGCCTTTTTTTTATAATTTTGTTTAAATTTATATTTTACTGTTGAGACGATTTTATCTGTGCACATGTAAGTCACGTGCACGAAAAATTAATTATTTTTTTTAATTGACTCAAATTAAATAATTAAATGAATAAAAATATCACTAATAAAAATTAAATGAGTCTGTTAAAACTAAATGGTAACTTAAGCAGTGCCATAATTCATCGTTGAAAAGCAAAACTTGTACGGAGATTTAGGAAGTTGTTGAAAGACGTCATTACGTTACCTTAAATTGCCAGCTCAACCTCGTGAGTCGTCAGCCTTTCACATGGCACCACCTGTCCTCGGTCGTTTTTCAATTGTGGTACGACGTCGTATTATAACATCCGCAATTATTTAGTATTTCTCACCCATTTAAGGTCCAGTCATACACAAAACACTTTCATATCACGCGGTCTACACAAGTACATAACTTTACGAGAAGATTTGATGGAGAAAACGATACGTATGAGACGATTGGATTGTATTTTCGGTTCTTGCGGTTTCCCCTGATACTTTTCCAGTCCTTCAGCTTCACATCCTCCTCTTTCTCTGTCGTCCGCAAACTCAGCGAGGGATAATTCACTGCCCTACGGCAGCATTGCAGTGCACTTCTTTCTTTTCGAGATTTTGTTTTTCTTTATCGATTCCTTACGTCCCCGTTTGGAACTGTATTTATATTCTGTAATATTCTCTCTCCTTCTTTCTCATCTCTCGTTTTCTCCCATGGAGACTTTCCGGGTGTCTCCGATTATCGCCTTCAAATCTTCACTAAATCTATCTGCAGACACCCATTCGTTGAACTTGGGTTCATTTTCTCAACTGGGTTTTCTTTCATTTTCCAAACGGAGGAAATGTAACTCAATTCCGGGTCTTAAGATGACCGTTGTTAGAAGCTCAATTGGCCCACACGACGGTTCTTCTTCAACAATTGAAGATGACAAGGGCAATAAGAAGAAGGATGGTGTTGTATTTAAGACGGACAGTGATGATTCTGGTTCTGTTGTTGGCTTTCATTTGATTCCTCAACCTCATGGTATGACTTATTTTTTTTTTTTAATTATTAGTTGCACACTTTATCCTTTGCTTTTCCTAGATTTTGTTAAATAATTCACTTACAGACAGTGAGACACGCATTTATACATATGATGATCTCGGATTATTAAAATTCTGTCTTGGTATTTAGGTTGGGGTAGTAGTTTAATTATTTTATTTAAGTTGTCAGGTCGTTTAATCTTTTCGTTTAATCTTTTGATCAATATTAGGGTTTACTTTATTTCCCTTTAATATGAAGTATCCCCAGACTATTATTCAGCTAAGGCTGTAAATAGAAACAAATTGTTCGAGCTCAGTTCGGGATCGCTCGATTAGAAGTTTGATTCGAGCTCGATTTGAAATATTAACGAATAGAATATACACGAGGATAATTTAAAGTTCGATTAATTACTCAGACCTCATTAAATTACTTTTTTCTATTTATATTCGATGAAACTCGTTCGAAAACTTTAAACTATTCAGGCTCGATTTGTATTTGTGCTCGGCTCTGTAGTTAAACGAGCCATACACGAGTTTAATTTCAAGCTCGATAAATCATACCAATAGAACTTGGGCAAGTTATACTCGATTAGATTCGACTCGTTTTCACCCCCAATTCAGCTATTGATTATTAAAATTGAGAGTTTTTGATTCTTATGAATTTCTTTGTGTGGCGAGTAAACTTAGCGGAGTGACCTCAAAAAACATTGTGGTGTGGCTGATTCTCTGCCGAGATAAGCAAAATTATCTTTTCTCATTTTCTACTTATTGTCCTGCATCATTGTTGCAAAACTAGTAGAAAATACTCCTTTTAGCATCTTTGGCAAAGCCTTCGGTGTTACAATGTGGTGTCGGCCTGCTTTCTAGCGAAAATGTAGTGAATGGTCTATATGCGTTAAGGGTGAGTGCAGTTTTGAACTTATGATTGAGCGCAATTTTGAACTTATGACAATTGGTTATAATTGATGGAGCAAGGAGATTATTAGGTCAGAATCTTGTGGAGGTGTAGAAGGGTAATATGGGATATAATCTGATAGGCTTTGAGGGTGTTGATGTGTACGTTTGTGTAATATTGCAGAAGATGGCAATTCCCACAATTTAGGGACGATACTCAGAATTTTTGAATAAGTTGGGAACGAACTCAACATATAGAACATATTTTTGTCCATAAGTTGTACTACAAAATATTTAAATAAACTAAAAAGTCAAATTTTCATTAAGATGTATTGTGTTATAGTACCAAAAGAAGGGTACCCACATAGTCATCCGCACAAACTGAATGACTAAGTTATACTTTGACTATTTGAGGAATGAGGAACTCACAATTAAAAGTTCCTTGGGAAAAAATCTCAGGTGTAAGGAGGTCACAATTCTATGTGATTACTACATGATCGTAGAGTTATTGAGAAAAAAGGTTAAGTTTCATACAGATCAAAGAAAGATCTTTGGATATAAATCTTCCCATATTAGCTTCAAAAATCAAAAGTTGTCATATTCAGAAATTATCATTATTCAAGACCATTGTAAATACGCTGAAGTACTGATGAAGATTATTATACACTTGATGGTAGGTGAGGACAAAATCAGCATTTTCCATGATAATTTAGCTGCAGGAAAAGAGCAACTGATGGAGGACACTGAAAGAGGAGAGAAAAAATCAACAAAAGTAACATACAATATTGTTTTTGTAACTTCCGAAGCAGCACCATATTCAAAGACAGGAGGCTTGGGGGATGTTTGTGGTTCTTTACCTATAGCACTAGCGGCTCGAGGACATCGTGCAATGGTAGTCTCTCCTAGATATCTGCACGGTGGCCCTTCAGATAAAAGATATGCTAATGCAACTGATACTGGGGTTCGAGCTAAGGTTTATTGTTCAGGAGGTGTGCAGGAGGTTGCTTTTTATCACGAGTATAGAGCAGACGTCGATTGGGTACGTTTATCATTATTATTACTATTACTTTTTTCCTTTCCTATTTTCACCATTTTTAGTTGTAATAGTGCATTTCATATTAAAGTAGTAAGATACTGATGTCTTGTAGATTCCTTCCAGGTGTTTGTGGATCACCCATCTTATCACCGTCCTGGAACTCCATATGGTGATATGTACGGTGCTTTTGGTGATAATCAGGTTAACAATTTATAGTTCTTATCTAGCTAAAACTTGATTAAGCAATTGATTATCCTTTTTGACATTGAAACGAAACTGACTTTTTTGTTTTTCTTGTTTTTTGTTCTTTTTTGGGTTGGGTAGTTCCGGTTCACTTTGCTTTCTCATGCAGCGTGCGAAGCTCCCTTATTGCTTCCATTGGGAGGGTTCACATATGGCGAGAAATGTTTGTTCCTTGCCAACGATTGGCACGCAGGATTGGTGCCAGTGTATGTGCTTTCCTTGATCACAAATTTATTTATTTATTCTTTTTCCCACTAGTGCCATCAAACAAAACATGCATGGATATTTATTTTTCATATGTTTCAGACTTTTGGCAGCAAAGTATCGTCCGTATGGAGTCTATAGGGATGCTCGAAGTATTCTTGTGATACATAATCTTGCACATCAGGTAGATATTTTTTGCATATAAAGTTACCATGTAAAGAAGGTAATAAAAGTTTGCTTTTTGATGTTTATGATGTAATAAAAGTAATAATTTGGGGCCCTATTGGCTATGTACATGAAAGGGAGTGGATCCTGCAGAGACTTATTGCAATTTGGGACTGCCTCCTGAGTGGTATGGATCACTGGAATGGGTATTTCCGACATGGGCAAGGACACACGCCCTTGACACTGGTGAAGCTGTCAATGTCTTAAAAGGTGCTATTGTGACTTCAGACCGGATACTAACAGTCAGCCAGGTAATTCTAATATTGTTGCCTAAATTTCAGCATTTACGTTAGTGATGTGTTTTGATTATTTTATTTTCTGGGGCAGGGTTACTCTTGGGAGATAACAACTGTTGAAGGCGGATATGGTCTGCATGAGCTATTGAATAGTCGAAAGATAATTGTCAAAGGTATGTATGTCAGTTGAACTTAATATCTTGGAGTCTAATTTGTTAATGAAAATTCTAGTTGAATGACACAAAAACATTACTCAGTATCTTACTACTGATACTGTGGAAGATATCTATCTTGTGATTCTGGTCTATATTTGAAGAAGTTAGTAAAAGTTTGAAAGTCTGTTTTCAATAAAGATCTGAACTTTTAGGCTTAAAGGTATTTTTGACTTTGTGTTGTTATCACTTTTAGACATTGAACCCTGAAAAAAAAACTTTTTGAAATCGAACTTCAATGTTCGTACATTTTTTGAAATTAAACCTTCCGATGAGTTCAATTTCAATTTTGGCCGGAGGAAGGGTAAAAATGTAATTTCACATCACTTAATGCCCCTTTAAAAATTTGCATCGCCAGAAAAAATTAAATATTCCGGCCAAAATTGAAATTGAACTCGTCGGAAGGTTTATTATCAAAAAATGTACGAACATTGAGGTTCGATTTCAAAAAGTTTTTTTTTCAGGGTTTAATGTCTAAAAGTGATAACAACACAGGATCAAAAATACTTTTAAGCCGAACTTTTACAACACATTTTAAAGATACTCTGGCATTTCACTAAATCCTGATTAAGAAGCCCTTGAACTTTTATCGAGTGTATCTACTAAGAAATGTTTTACTGTTTGGCTTTTACCTTTTACAGTGGTTATCTAATTATGTGATTGTTTAGGTATCACAAATGGCATAGATGATACTGAATGGAATCCGTCTTCAGATGAGAACATTGCTTCACATTACTCTGTCCATGACCTTTCTGGAAAGGTGGGTAAGTCTCAAATTACAACACTGCTATAGTAACTCAAAGAATTGATCAACTAAAATTTCAGGACTGTTTTGCTGGTTTGTTATTTATTTTTTATGATGCTTCTTACCCAACTATGTATAAGATGCAGGTACAATGCAAGACTGCGTTGCAAAGGGAACTAGGTCTCCCAGTTAGGCCAGATTGTCCATTGGTGAGAGTGACTAATTATTCAATAACCATGTTATCTTGAAATGATATTGACTTGAATTTGACTTTTATATAGATTGGATTCATTGGGAGACTGGACTACCAGAAAGGTATTGATATAATTCTCTTGGCGACTCCAGAGCTGTTACAAGATGATATTCAATTTGTAAGTGATTTATATTTCTATGTGGATTTAAATAGGTAAGTGTATGTTATATTTATTGACTTGTATTTTGCAGTGACATTAGTTGTTATCAAAATCTTCCTATTTGGGATTTCAATAATTTTCATATAGTCTGACTGAACTTATTCCATCTGCTTCAGGTAATGCTTGGGTCTGGTGAGAAACAATATGAAGACTGGATGAGAGCGACCGAGTCATCCTTTAGAGAGAAATTTAGGGGATGGGTTGGATTCAATGTTCCTATTTCTCATCGTATAACTGCAGGGTAACTAAAATTTAGAAACATATTTTTATTTAATGGAATTTGTTTAGCTCATATATACTATTTAGTGATGTTCTGAAACGTGCAGATGTGACATACTATTAATGCCTTCAAGATTTGAACCTTGTGGTTTAAACCAATTGTATGCAATGAGATATGGCACTGTTCCTGTAGTTCACGGCACCGGAGGACTAAGAGTGAGTCAACGATTGTGAAAGTTGTTGCTTTCCTTAAATGCCCATGCACTAAACTTCCTTTTTGCTTTCTCTCATTTTAGGATACTGTGCAAACTTTCAACCCATATGCCCAAGAAGGTAGAGGTGAAGGTACTGGGTAAGTAATGATTGGTTTTGCTTGTCAATTCTGTTCATTATGAGGGTAAATGTCTTGGATAATGAATTATTTAGTGATATCTAATGATGGTGAGATGTTTCAACAGGTGGGCGTTCTCTCCTCTCACGAGAGAAAGTATGATTGCGGTAAAGTTCCTTACTTTATTATCTCTTATACTTTTGACAATTTGAAATTTTGAACCACTACAGAGTACATAAATACTATGTTACTTTGTTATTAATATTTTTTTATGTTTGGCAGGCATTAAGAACGGCTGCGATGACTTACAGAGAACACAAAGCTTCTTGGGAGGGGCTGATGAAGAGAGGAATGGAGAGGGATTCCTCGTGGGATAAAGCTGCTGTTCAGTATGAGCAAGTTTTCGAATGGGCTTTTATTGATCCTCCCTATGTTGGCTGATGAGCTAATTCTAAATAAAGGGAAGAGAAACAAGGAAAATTCCTACACTTCTTTCCAAGTGCTTGACCCGTGCAGCAAGATTGGACCTGTAAGTTCACAGTCATTGCTCGATGCAATTTTACTAACAGAATGGCTTGTCCATCAGATGTCGTTAGGTAAATGTTCTCGCGTCGTATTGGTCACTACTTTGCCAGTGTTGACTATTCTAGCCAAGCTTCGAAACACCTCGCTCATGTACATCTCAAGAGTATAAATATTTCTTTTATGTAATGAATTGAGAATTCTTGCAAATAGCATAAAGTAATCACTAGAGATCAGAATATTCTGATATTCAATGTCGTGCTTGTCGCTATAAATAACATATTATTTGGAAGTTTATTCATCCGCTACAGTTCTCATGTATCATCTATGGGATGTGACTTATTATTCTTTATTTATTTATTTATTTTTGGCTCATTTGGATTCTAATTTATTTTATTAAGACAATTATAATAAGTAATGAATTGTTATTAACATACACTATTACTTTATTCATTTATGGTAATATGTTTTTTTCATATATTTTTGATTTTTTTTTTTTTTGGGGGGGGTGGGGCGGGTGGGTTTTCCTCGTATGTTTTCAGAAGCTGGTAACTTTTTTTTTGGTTTATTCCAGAAGCTGATATTTTCTATCTATTATTAAGTTTTTTAGGTGATTCATGTTGTTCACCGGAGCTTAGTTTATATCTTCTACATTGTTTATCATGTGTGATAAGCGTTGGAAATAAGCAAGTACTTTTTCTGAACCATGACTATATTTTGCATGATCAACTCCCAGAAGCAATAGTTTTGCCTATGAAAATCTAACTGTATATCATCTGGACTTTGACATTGTTGGGAATTCGACTGAGTATTCCTATATTGTCATCTTTGTTCATGAGATGCTTTCTTTCTTTGTCTTTTTGTTAGTACATTAATCATCTCTAGTCTCTTCCTCCCGATGGAAATTAAATTAATTAATGAGTTTCATTATTCTTACTAGTAAAGTTGTATTCCATATAGTTAGTTTGTTGACAATTTAAACCCTTTTAATCAGGCTTGTCTCTGTACTTCAAATTTGGCACCAACTGTGTCTTACTTTCGTCAATTAATAATACACCACACCACCGACCTCTCATGTATGTGTCTAGTGACACATAACTAGGAGACGATGACTAAGAGTGCTTAAAAGCTTGTTATTTGGGGAGAAAAGAACTCAAGGTTTGAAAACATGTCACACAAAATCTTATACAAGTTTTTCTTCTCTTTAGATGACTAGTTTATACTTACACTATTCCATAAAAGAGTCCCATTTGTAAAATTTGTGAATATTAAGGAAATTTTCCCCACATTTACCTGTAAAATAGTGAATTTTTGGTGAACTCTTTCTGATGAATGGGTTGTTTTTTTTGGGAACGGAGGGAGTAATACTAACCGATTTGAGAGTCCTGGAAAAGAGTAATATAATATCCCTGTGAATAGAAAAGTTCTATTTTTGTCAAGATTCTGAAACTCATTTACCTTCTTTGTTTTTCTTTGCAGGCTGAGGTTGCAGGATTCTCCTAGATAGTAGTACTGCTATGGAACAACGGCAATGTGTATTTTTCGTTATCTCAAAATTTGATGTTAGGTTGAACTTTTGATAATCAGCTACTTATCGTAGTACCTAACCAGTTTATGTTGGTTTGTACTTAATTCAGAAATCATTTACCTTATTGCATTTGACTTTTTGAAAAGTGATACGTAATTCGACTTGGCGTATGCCTACTCTGCCACTGGCACTTATCGGTTCGAGTTTGTTAAAAAAGTTGGTATTATTATGTAAGCCCAATATTTTAGATTATTCGTGAAAAAGTTTGAGTTCAGCTTGTTAAAAGTTTGATAAGAAGCTCATTTGGTGACGACATATTTGCCTTGAATTATTTTTTTTTTTATTTTATTTTTCTGGCCATTCAAGTTTCTCTTTGTCGCGTTTAAAAAAAAAAAAAGAAAAAAGGCGCAGTCATTTTTTTTTGCTCGTCTATATTTACTGATTCAGACTCGTTAAAGGGAATTGCGTTGGTCTTGAAACGAAAGAAAATTAATCTTACATACTTGGTATGGACTACACCCGATATATAGATTTATAAAATTGTCTTAATTTTTTTAGTAACAACAGAATCACAAGTAGCACGTACCTTTTACTTCAAAGCAACCGTAACATAAGTTGTTGTAGGAAAATTATATCTATACTTTGAAAATATGAAGAAGTTTCTGGACAAATTATCAAACTTGTCTAAGTCTAAACTGTTACATTAATCCTAATACCCCAAACAATTAAACCATATTAGTTAGTTTTCTGGAGCCTAATCTAAAATAATCTTGGTGCACCATTCATCTTGAATAACAAAAAAAATTCGAAAAAGAAAAAAAATAAATAAATACTATATTACAATCGTGGAAAACAAACCAAACTTACTTAGCCCAGCTGGTAGGGACGCTCTCGTAAGATCTGCTCTGGCCACAATACCCATTTTTACATTATCGGCATTCAAACTACCAGATAACATCCTTAATGATATTAATAGAATAGTAACAACTTTTTGGTGGGGGCACAAAGATAAATAGGCAGAAGATACATTGGGTAAACAAGAAAACGATCACTAGACATAAAAAAAAAAAAAAAAAAAAAAAAAAAA
>JAUMHB010092880.1:0-10950 GCA_032359685.1 Pittosporum tobira
TAAGGATGACAATATTCTTGCCTTATGTTCAATCGTGATATCTTGTGACAAAGGGATTACATATGGATGATTGGTTCTAGTGCAAGTGCGAGATTGTTAGTGATATGCCTAAAGATCCAATCATAAATCGTACTATATTATTAGTTGTGGATAAAGTTGTGTCAGAAAAATCGACATTCACCTAAATTAGGTAATTATAATGTCTTGCTAGAGGTCGCTTATAACTTGTGGGCCGAAAAGGAGTTTTAGGTCTACTGGTAATGTTAGGTGAACCTACAGGGTCGCACACTAAGCGAAATGAGCTTATAATGTGTTGAGCCGGACAACTAGGGTCTCCTTGTTCTCTTGTATCTCTGATTAAAAGGGCCAGATTATAAAAGAAGATACATATACCTTTTTGTACAACTCTAATCACTATGAGGTTGAGAGACTTATAGAGAAAAAAATCGGAGAACTGCGCTTGCACACACAAGGCTCGGGCTCAGTTCGTGTGTGTGGGTACCAATAAAGGCGTGATGATTGACACGCTGATCCAAACGCAACTATTCTTCTTATCTCCATCAAAATTGATTCAGGTATAATCAATCTTCTATTTTTATTTCAATATACACATGGCTCCTGGGAATCGAATAAATTATTTTTAAATTTCGCATCGCTTTTTGATCCGAAACCCAACATCTATTTGGAATGGCCTTTATAGTTATAATGATAACAAATGACATCAGGCTTCAATTTGTCAAAATTATTAGAATTAACAGCCTTGTAGTTACCAGAATTTCTAATTCTGTGATTACTATAACTAGCAAGAGCAACAACATCTGTTGACAAACTAGACACATATCCCTTCCTTTGAGATTCTTCTCACTTAATCATGTTGTATGCCCGAGTTACATTTGGCAAGGACTTCATCATCAACATTTGCCCTCTAGCATTAGTGAAACTCTCATGCAGCCCCATCATGAATTTTAAAACTCTTTTTTTCTGCTCTCTTGCTACTAGTTTTGCAGCTGCTCTACAAGTACATCCTCCACAACTACAACCAATAATCGGATCAAGTGCAATGCTCTCATCAGAAAGATGTTTAAGTCTATGATAATAGATCTCAACAGACTCATCAGTTTAGTCTAACTGTGCAATATCATTTTCAAGCTGATACACCTTATGTCCATCTATACTAGCAAACATTTCTTCCAATTCTTTTTAAACTTCAGCCGCAGAATTAACAAAAGTCATATTGTCACTTATAGTCTCATGCATAGTATTTAAAATCCACGTTATAACTAGGTCATTCACCATTTCCCCAATAGCATATTGAGGTGACTTTTTTGGTGGTGCAACATAATAACCATTGACAATTGACAATTTATTCTTAATTGACAATGCAATTTTCATCGATCTTTTCCATGGAACAAAATTCTCAGTTCCAATTAGTTTTCTAGATATAAGAACAAAGCCAATTTGGTCATTGTTATACAAAAACAGAGGATGATTATTTGACTTGATCGAGACTTCAGTATTCTGATTTTGTTATAGAGTAGAGGTGGAATTGGTTACTTGGACATAAGATGTCATTGTTGCAATTACAAGCATAATTTCTCACAAGAGAATAATCAAAAACAGATAAAGAAAGTTGAGAATAAGCTCTAATTCAAAGAAGCAGATTCAAGTTCAGAGATTGAAACTTGAATACAAGAATAAACCTAGATGATTAGGTCCACAAATTCAAAGATTTTAAGCGAGTTATGAAGGGTAACTCACTTGACAATACCAAGATCGGAGTTCACGATATAGAGATCGAGATGATGCGGAAGCCAAGATTTTAGATCGCAATCACTGATACAGTGATGCTCTAATACCATGTAAAGCTATCAAAAGCCTACGATGTAAATCTATTGGAAGCCATGGATGAAGGAACAAGATATTTTGGATCAAGAATCTGTATTATTAAAGTGAAGTCTTTACAAGCATTATTGGTCTATTTATACAAAAGGATAATACTTTATTACTACATTATTAAAGTTGTAATTCTAACTAATCTTGCACAAAATCCGAGAGCAGGTAGTGGTCTGATGGAGATCGTCCTAAATTAGGATTAGGGTTTTCACCTTAACCCTAATTAGGGCAACATGGGACCCCACATGGCAACTAACGCGACCAGCCAGTCTCAAATCTCGGCGACTCGTCTAGCCCAAAAAGGATCAAGCCCAGCTCTCGGCCCTCAGAAGGAGTTTGCATTCATCTTTGTCACACCGGACCAACACCGTCAAAGGCTTTGAAACTATGCATCTTGGGCCCAGGCATTCCCAACTAGTAGGCCCAATCCATCCCATCGATTAGGCCTGACTCAGCCTATTTTGGGTTCAGCGGCCCAAAGGCCATAACCAAGTTCCAAGATAGCTTCCAATCAGCCGGCTAATGTCTATAGCCTTGTCAATTCAAAGAAAGGACGTCATACCTACTTTATTGGTCGACGGGTCAATGCAAACTCTATAAAGACCACCTTATTTGCACAAAAAGGGGGAGCCCGGAAAGAAGAGAGGAAAAACTCTGCTCAAATACACTCTCAACACACAGTAAACTTCTCCCTCTCTATCTTAAACTTCAGTTATCACCTTAATTTCTTCATTAACTTAAGCATTGGAGAGGAGAATGAGGAAACAAACCCCTCGTGTTGCCCGTGTTTCAGGTGAGCCCACTCTCGCTAACGTGTTCTTAGCTGGAGGTGAAATTTGGACTTTGTCAACGGTCGGGTTGGTCCCAACATGATCATTCCCACTTGGTTATTTGTTGAATGTGTTGACCAATCCACTTATAACCATTCTTGACACAATGTTTTATATCCAACACATACTCCTTCATAACAGCTGTCATGCTTTTGTTGACCAAGTGTTGACCAGATAAATATACTTTAGACAAGTAAGAATATGAACTCCTTAAAAAATCAATCTCCATATATAATTTAGAACTAAAAGAAGAAGAAAAAAATAAAATCATAATGTGCACAGTAAGAATTTATAGAACAGTCAAACTCTCATCATGAAAATAAACTTTTATTAACAAAAAACCGAAATATCTCTAAAATAAGAAGAGGTGGTGCTTTGTTTATTGTTTATTAACCAAATCAACATTGTAAATTGTTATAGAGAAGAGGGAAAAACAAGAGATTGTGTGTTGTAAGATAATTTTAGTGTCATAATTAGATATAAAATCTAAGATATGAAGTAAAGAGAAAAGTTTATGCATAGTTTATGTGTTGTAAGACATTCTTTTAGGGGGAAGGGGTTGGTAAGTGTAGATGCAGATGGAAATTTTCTGATTATCTGATTTATAGAATTGTGGAAATCTCAAATATATCATTAGAATACTATTTAAGTTGAATTATGATTTAAAGCTGACTTAATAATAAGTAAATTTATTATAGATTAGTTTAGCAATTAAATTATTCTCCATGCAAAACACGAACTTCAGTTCTAATGTTATTTATATTTAAAATTGAGATAACTTAAGTTTCTTTTTTCTTTTTCTATATACATAATTTTTTGTTTGAAAAGCTAAACAAAAATATATTTAAATTAAAATTATCATAGAATTTGATACTACCTTTTTTTTCTTTGTTTGTTAATTGATTTTTGTAATTATTTAACTTGTCAAATTAGTGTTAGTTTTTTAGTATAATTTCTCATTTATAACAATCTATCTTTAAAATGGGTTATAGAATTAGTGTACATTTAATAGTACCTTCACTTATGATTAATTTGCAAATATGATACGTAGTATTAGTAATATATATATATATATATTGTATCATAAATTATATTCAATATTTTTGAAAATCATATTAAATATCTGGGTAAGTATGAAAAGTCAAGCAAAGTATTAAAAAAATGTGTTTCAAAAAAAAAATAAAAATGAAAAGAAAATAGTTACAATATGATGTATCCTGCATGATACATCAAAATATTTATACGTAAAAAGGTATATAGTAAAATGACTTCGTTTTGGAAGATAGAAAAAATAAAATAAACAAAACGTCATTTTGTTAAAAAAAAATAATTTTATCTTACTAGTTACATCACATTTGATCTACCTTGACTCCAAAAATATATAAGAAATGTCATTGTTAGTTATATACAATATTTAATTTATTATATGTGTCATCAGATTTTTAGGGTATAACGAGTCCACTCGACTTAGATGACCTGTTTAACTCAACTGAAGTGAAACATAAACTTCATTGTGGCCATATATATATATATATGCGTAGCAACAAGTTATAATGGGGAAGAGAAATAGCATTTCCATTTAATACCAGAGTATCATCCAATGGCCCCATATTCTTCGATTCACATAAAGCTCAATGAAAGTTATAATACGGGCTGTCTCATCTGTAAGCAACAATTACATAAAAGATCCTTGGTGGTAACTTAAAAGATATTTGATAAACAAACGATATGCTGCACCACCACAATCACATATTGCGTCTACACGAAAAGCTTTCTGTATTCTTCTGCCTCCTGAGCCATCTCCTCAAGGGTTCTGTCTTTCCTTTCTATGTCCAAGTCGAGTTTCTGCTTGAGTTCCTTCTCCTTCTCATCTATCTACACCATTGATAACAAGCAGGTGGGTATGTAAGTCCATTATAATCTTCACAAGGTTAGATTTGGAATAACAAACAGCAAGTGTTCCATCTTACAGCTTCGTATATTTCATCATTCTTCTCAAAGTCACCACCTTTTCGTGGGATGATGTGGATATGTACATGAGGAACTGTCTGTCCTGCCTCTGGCCCATCCTGAAGTACCAGCAAGAGTCAAAAATTAATATCAACTTGAAACAGTCATGCACAACTGCAGGTAGAATTCTTTTGGTGAAAAACTGAGACATAAAATCAGAGGGACCAATCCAATATCCACCAGACTCCCAAATATATTTGTAATTTCTTAATAAAAGACGTACTCTATGCAAAAATTTAAGTACTAGTGATATGGTCAATGTCAATAGGTGAGAGCCTAAATTATGTGAATTTTCCGACAGTTTTATCTTGTAAATAATCCATTTGATTGATCCAGGTAGTATATTAACTGTGCAGCTTCGTGTATGGTATTCGTGAGTAATTCGAGTACGCTAAAAGGTAACTAGGGCTTTGAATCATACATCTAATTTTACAGCTAGCTCATGACTCAAATTTTCAGTAAGTGGTCATAGGTTAAAAGTGCTAGTATAAAACAGTAAAACACAAATTAGCCACCGTCTTACCTGGATTGCAAATGTTAGAGAAGATGCTTTGTGATGGTTCTCGAGCTGCTTACCAACCTTTTGAGCAATAGTCCATAAGTCACAAGTCTCAGCATCAGTAAGATCAACAAAGCGCTTCACTTCTCGTCTTGGGCAGACGAGCACATGTATTTAATGTCAAGGCAACGACAAGAGGACATCCCAAAAAAAAAAAAAAAAAGAGTAAAAAGTAAAACATTATAGACACACGAAAAAAATATCAACAGTTTGATTAATGTTATAATTTATTTTCTAAGCAGTAATATTGGCAGTGAACAGTGCCAATTCACGTAGTCAGGTTTGTGTCTAGGTCATCTGGATCTTCCCTAGGCAGTAGTATTGGCCTCTTCATGATTTACCAAAAGCCAATAGGTATGTAGTATGTACATGCATGTGTATATTTCACTTTTAAGAAAAATGTGCCTGTTCGAAAAAAAGGGGTTACAAGCACAAGGGGAAGAGAAAACTTTCCAGTCCACAGTCCTAAGGTAGTATTAAACAGGTTATAGGCTTAAAAGGGACAGGCAATAGTCGCTAACAGCTTAGTAGGCATGTTAATAGATAAAAGTGCTCAATTCTATATATAGGTGTATTCAAGCTGTAAACAAACATGTGGCCCAAAAAAGAACTACTTGAACACTTTGTGACACTTGAGAAAGACTGTGAGTCCCTTGAGTGCAAATAGAATGCAATACATGATAATCAATGAGACAATGGGTGTCGCTAAGGCAACCTTTTGTCCACTGGAATACACGGCCGCTAAAAAAAGAACCAGTTGAGTTTTGTCAAATAGTTACATATGAAGTTTAAAAATTCCCAATGCATCATTTAAGGATTGAAACCAAAGGATATGACCTGCAAGACAATAGATGATGTTCAAAACTAATTAGTTATGATGACAACATTTTGGGTTACAAAAAATCACATGAAAGAAGACAAGGTTTTTCTCTTCCCCTTTTCCAAAAGCTGTTTCTTATGTCAAATGATAGAGTAGTAGTGTAAATATCTGATTTAACAAAAATGAAGATATGTATGGTAAGCAAAGACTACTCAAAGAAGAAAAACTAAAATGATTGCAGAGAAACACCAGGAATTCCAAATTCATACTCCTTGTCTCAATATTTATTCAAATTTACATATTTATACTCCCTTAGTCTGACTTATATTGTCCTAATTAGAAAATAAACACTTATTTAGGAGAATACGGCATTCTCTAAATTACCCTTCATTATTTATAAAGAAAGTGGGTAGAAAGAGAAATTCGTTAGAAAGAGATAACTGAATAAAGTGATAATTCTTGCATTTCCAAGAAAATGTTTATCATTTTCAATAAAAAGAGTGTGGGTAGTATAAGGAAAAGATAATCAAAAATAGTATGGAGAAGGAAAGAGGACAAACAAATATAGACAAACGAAAAAGGAAACTTGGGCAATATAAGTTGGACGGAGGGAGAATATATTTATGAATTTTGATATATTCACATATTATACTTTTAGTTGCATCAAAAATATTTTTAAAATATGATATTCCAATATATTTTTCACAGAGTCTTAAAACCTGTGTCACAAACAAAAAAAAAAATGTTGCAATCTTTTTGGGACGGAAGAGATATGGAACCTAAATATTTTCCATCACTTCAAAGAATAATTTAAGTAAATACACATTATGCATTTCATTGGTCATCTGATTGTATGTCTGGAATCAAGTCTATTAGGCCAAAAGATGCATATACCAATACTAAACACAGACAAGGCGTGAAAATTTTGATTGATTGCCAACAGATGCAGCCGCAGGGTTATTTGGAACAGAAACCTTATATTACCAATAACAGTGTACCTGGGACGCGGATAGCTTCAGTTTGCGGTACAAATACAAGAAGGTGGTATGCCACATGAGCTAAAACGCAATACACTTGGGCTAGTTTTATATGGATGCTTATAGTTATAAATTCTCTTAAAATCTAAATTAAACAAAGCTAAACCTCACAACAACTTTAGTTCCATCAACAAGTTGATTGTTCTCGAAATAATTTAGTACCAACATAATGTTTGGGTTTTCAATACGGAATTGGATATTGATATTTTTGTACTTAGATGTTAAAAAAAATCAAAATCAAAATAAATAAACAAATAAATGTTGAGTCATTAAATTTAGAGTACTGGTACGTAAAAGTACCATGTTTCGGTAAACAAGTACCAATATGCAGTTTGCTAGATAAAATAAGAGTATCCAGTAACTCTGACCAATAACATGAGAGATTATATAGACGCCGCAACTAACACTACGTTTGTGAGGATGGGTGGAAGAGAAAGGGAGAAAAAGTTGAAGTAACAGAAATGTTGCAATTTACAAATTTAAGTTGTGATATTACCACGTTCCAACTAACATCTAATGATTTTATTTTAAAACATTAAGCCTAAAGGGTGTATTTTTAATTGTCGAAAGCTGCTATATGCGAAAATAGATCACAGATTCACTGTGATGATATATGTATTTTAATTTTCTGGCAAAGATGGAATTCATATATTAACATTTGACGTACTCCCTCCCATGAGTTTCCCCATATTTTGCAAAATTAGATTTAAAAAAAATAATAAAAAATAAATAATAGAAAATAAAAATAAAAAAGAAGAAGAAGAAGATGCATTTGAATTTTCATTTGAAGTTTTTCAACTAATCAGAATATCAAGTTTCCACACTCTAAAAAGCAGGGCTTAAAAATCAAGAAAATGTCACCTAAACCTAAGAAGTGTGAAAAAGGATTAATCATCAATTATCAACTACTGACATACATGGAACTCCTAAAACATTAAAAAAGAATCATTAAAGTACCGAAAATGTGCAGATCACTGTAGACCAATATGTTTAGTTCTAAGTGAAACCCTAAATTTACTGTGGTAACATAGTCTTCTGGAAATGGAATTAGAGCAAACAAATTAGTGTAACGACTGAACTAGTCATCCAATTCCACTGCAAAAGCCCAAATCACCAAGCTGCCGAATCCATGACAAATCAAAACCTAACCCATTACAGCACTATATTTAAATTGAAACCTGAAAACATAAATGAATGCGCATGAATTAACAAGTCCTTACCAGGAAGAAGAGGGCGGAGGTTGACCATTGCATAAGAAAGATCGGATGAGTAAAAAACTTCCTTATGGTTAATTTTGTACGGCCCAAATGTATAATTCTCCGAACCCATCTGTGTTTCCAAACGAATAATCAAATACCAGTAAATTAGATTCAAAGTGAAGAAAAACAAAATAAAATTCGTAATCGTAAATTTCTAGAGCTACAGAACTTACCTTGGGCAATATGTGACGAGTAATTGATCGTAGAGTTGTTAACGAAGAGTGGTAAACTGGATGAGAACTGATAAACCCTTTGGAAGAAGAGAATACAGAAAATGGCAGCTTGAGCATTATTTTCGAATTTTGGGTTCTGCTTCTCTACGTCTCCCCGTTTATGGTGGAGACCCACTCATTGTCCGGTTTAAACGTTTTGCTTAATATGGTTGCTGTCTCGGATATATAAAAATAGCAAAGTTTTGGCTATGGTTGCATTTATTTTAATAAATATTTCATTGTTCTAGATTAATTATAATATTTTTTTAATTATCTTAAAATTAATGTAATATTTTTATTTTAGGAAGATTAAAAAAAATAAATTATTTAATTTATTTTTATTTTATTTTATCAAATATGACCAACCACTTCGACCAAATGTATTTCTTAAGATAGGTAAAAAACCATTGTTATAATTAAATTTTGACAAAAGGAGTATGTAAGATATTAAAATTTAAAATTTACATATACTCTAGGTGTATTTATGATTTTGGGCTCGTTTGGTAGAAACTGAAGCAGTTTAAGCAGCTGAAATCAAATGCTGCTGAAGTTGAGTTTACTGTTAAAGTTGAGTTTTGAAAGTTATAATCTTGTTTGGTTGTTATCAACTTATTTAACTTAAAGTTCAATTATTATTTGATTGCAAGTACGATTGTTGCAATTAAAATGATTCAAATTATTCAAAAGGACATAATTTTTTATCCAATATTAATATCCATTATATCATAATTAATTATGTATCTATTCATACAAAAATAAGTTACTCCAAAAAAGTAATATTATGCAATATTAATTTTTAAGTGTAATTTAATTAGTTAATACTAACAAGTATTGGTACATAATAAGTATTCCCCCTCCTAATTTAAATGTTTTAATATTTTGACAAAGTTCAACAAAAATTTTAATACGCTTTAAAATATAACTATATACTTATAATTATTTATTGGCGGCTACTGAGGCAGAGGCAGAACTAGAATATTGAAATGTATATTTTTATATTTATTAAATATATTAAAAAGTATAGCATATAAATATTTTTAAAATATAATAAAATATTTTTAAAAAATAATACATTTATATGTTTTTGGAGCGTCTTAAACTTTATGACACAAATTGTCACAAAATTAGGATATTTAAATTAGGAAGAATGAAATATTACTTTTATATTTATAATAATAACTATTACTGAATTGAAGAAAAAAAAGTTATTGTAACGATAAATGTCTAAATATATAATAAATTAGTGTCATTTTTGTGAGATACAGGTTATAATTTTTTTCCAAAAATATTATTGAGTTTATTTTTACTAATATTAATAACAATTAGAAAATATAAATGTGATTGTATAATACTCCCTCCGTCCCAAATTCTAAAACCAAATGCATGTTTTTTGTTGTCCAAATTTAAAAATTAAACACATAAATCAAGTCAAATATGTGGTGTATATTTAAAGAAAAAAAATTTTTGTAAAAAAAAATAAATTTTATATATTGTAAAATGATTCTTTCATTTTAAAAATAATATTTCTTAATTTACATACGTCAGATAATTTAATATTTTTATTTAAAAACGGATGAACTACGTAATGGAGAAGGAGAAAACAAGGACACTTACGGAAAATCGGAGCTAAAAAAAGCCTGCGGTAGCCAAACCTCTACAATTTCATTAGGTTCACTTTAAGTTGCTACCGCAGGTTTAAGAACGTGGACCCCACCTTTGTTTCAAGCTGAGTTCCATACCAAGCAAATTTGAAAAAACGGTTTGAGATGCAAACGGGCCAACTGCTCCGTTTGATCTCATACCAAACATGCACTTTATAGTTCATGAAATATTTGAGTCTTTCGATGACGTATTTCTAAAAAGACAAGACAATTCATAAAACAAAAATGAATAACTTGTACCAATTTGAATTTTTGTACGACATTTTAGTTTTTACTCCATTCATATAATCTACGACCAACATATTACTACAAAGATAACAGTAAAAGCTAAGGGTTAATTTGATAATTGCTTCTGTTTTTATGTTTTTATTTTATATATTTTTACTTTTATTTGTTTATACTTGTGAAATCATAAAATAGACAAGATTATTTGATAGTCATGCTACTATAACTATATAAACATAAAAATTAAAAATATTGTTTCACAATAGGTAGCAAATGTTGTAAATTTGCTGTTTGACAACTTGTGTTGAACTTGAAATGCTGCAAAAAAGAACTTCGGTTAATGGCCTAAGTCGAGTGATAGTCACTATTTCCTTAAGACAATTTTCGTCCTCAACAAAAAGCTGCACTGAGTCTGACGAAATGCCTCCCAAGATAAAATAGGCA
>JAUMHB010092913.1:0-21294 GCA_032359685.1 Pittosporum tobira
TATTTTATCCCAACATATTATACTGTTAAAAATGAATAAATTTCATAACATTTTGAAAATATTGGGTTCTTACAATTATTATTATTTTAATTTAGCTATTGTATTTATAAATTATACTTAAAAAGTTTTCAATTCAAACATATATTTTATGGGTATGATTCGTTCACATAGTACATGCAAATAAGCTAAAACATGTCGTTGATTAAATAAAAGTGATTAAAAAATATTTAAAAATGAAAACTCAAATATAGATTTTAGTTATATAATATAATTTATTTGATTTTTTTTTCAAATTTCGAACTTTGCTTTGGTATAAATTAAAAAAATAAAACTTATTTAATAGAATTACTTTGTATTCTAGATCTATTTTTTATTTTTTATTTTGTTTTGAAGAAATTATTTTTTTAATTTTTTCTTGTTGTATTATAATTTGTAATACACAATAAATTAGAACTAGATTTTAAGGAAGAAGATGAATCAAGATTTTTAATTAAGTTGTAAGGTATATAATTGTTAAAATATTTAATGAGTTATTAATAAGGACAATTATGAAATAAATAAAAGTTACAATAAGTCAATTTTTCTTTATTTACAAATCTTGTCAATTTGACAATGAAATTTTCTAAAAAAAATTGGCTAAAATATTCTTAAGTTTTCTTTAGTTTTTTCAACTTAAGAATCTCACATACATAAAATTTATCAAGAAAATCAACAAGATTTTCCTTAGCTTCCTATGATTTTCTTATTTTTAAAACTTACAAACAATGTATTAATGCTCAGGAATTAGAGTGGACAATAAAATAAAATGAGAAAATGAATGAAATAATCTTTTAATAGACCATAAATAAATAAATAATATTTAAATAAACATTTAATTAACATGACATGTACGAAAAAAATTTAAGTTGATTTAAAAAAAATAATTTAAATATTTATATTATAAAAAGGAAAATGTATATAAATTAGGGTAATAAAAAAATATTATATCTATAAACTTATTGGTTTGTTAAAAACATTAATTCGGTCGAATATACTATAATGTATTCCATTAACTCTCTTATAAATAATATTATTTGGTACTATGCCATAACAATAAATAGTAGGACTTTGGTAAATATAATATGATTGCACTAGTATGATTAATATTTTTAATAAAATAATATTATTTTCTTTTTTTATATTGTAAAATAATGTCTTTTTAAAATATATTTTTATATAGTATGTTTTATATTATAATATATCATGTAATATATATCATATCATATCCTCCTTTTTTATAAATAATAATAATAAAGCTTATAATATTGGATAATGTTATTATAATATAATTCATAAAACAATTTTTTTAATAATTCATTTTACAACTTGACTACTACACATTTGTGGTACGGTTAAAAGTTGTTTTAATTTGGAACGATGTTGTAGACTTGTAGTTCCTAAAAATCAGCTTTTAGATACTTTAAAAGTGCAATATTTCCTAAAATAAACATCACATGAGTATGGACCTTGGGCTTAGCTTATGAGGGACTGGGCCGGGTCAAGACCTGTTTTCCACAAATAATTGAAGGAAGGCAATTGATGATATCTCGTACCTGTTGAGATCACTGATCAGACAATCTTTGTGTCCGACTTCGATGATTTCCTATTTAACATAATTGTGGGATATGACAAAAAAGGACAAAAACGCGGATAGATATACTATATACGTAACCCTAATTTTCCTTCCTTACTTCTTGCGAGAACATAAGAAGAGGGAGAAAATTGGGTTTCTCCTTCTCCTTTGCGGAGGAGAGAGAAGAAGATTCCTTCGCTATTCCATTTCCCATATAGAGGATAATACTGTCAGGGAGAGAAAGAGAGAGAGGGTGGCTTTCTCTCTCCTCCAAAATGAACTCTTCGACCCCTCCACCGCCGCCTCCACCACTAACAGCCGTCACCAATGATCCCGTTGCATCGATGGTGGATCCCTTCTTGGTCGAGGCTCTTCAGAACCCTCGTCATCGCCTCACCAGTGAGATATTTCTTCTTAATTGTTTTAGTTCGTTTATTTTTTTTTAACGATTATCGGCCCTAACTTTATATGGATTTGAATTGTATATGTGATGTTTACTTTTGAGGATTGAATTAGGGTTTTGATGTACTAGAGATTAATAGTTTCTGTCAGATCCGGAAGGCGTGATACTGCCAATTAAGATTTTGTTTTATTGATTTCATAGTTTCATTGTAGATTTGGTGTATATGAAGCATATTTAACCCTCAATTCATGTTACTTATCTCGAGGCCCTTATATTTTATTTGAATTATGCTGCATTGAGTTGATTTCTGTTTGACTGCACCAACTGCTAGACTGTGCTTGTTAATTATGGTCAGGCAAGTGACGAATTTGTGAATTTTGTCTTGAGTTTAGGTGTCGGAGCTGGATTTCTACCACCTGATGCAGCTTACCAAAATATAGTTTTTATCTCCAGTAAGCAATAACAGTAGAGAGTTGAAGATAACCAAATTGTTTCTAGGTTTTAAAAGCCATGGTTGTCAATACTTATTGCAAGAGTATCAGAAATAGTACCATATCTTACCATATGTGGATGCATAGCTTAGAATACAATACGATTTATGATATGATAATGATACATTTTAAAGTTAGAGATGTGCCTTATAATGGTTATAATAAAACAAGACAATAAGGCTCTTTTTTCAAGCAGAAGGGGTGTTCAATAGTTCTATATGATAAGTCTTAAGATCATTTATAAGTTTCTTTTGACTTCGGAGTGATTTTGTTTCCACTTTGTGATCCGGGACTTAATTTCATTATGGTTTTAATACTTATATAGTTAAAAGATAAAAATAAATTTCTTCATTTTTTCGTTTAAGCTTTGTGTTTGTTATTAACATGTTCTCATTTTTACTTATAGAAAAAACATAAGTACTGCTGTAATTATTACTTTCTATACATTCTCAATTTATTTTCTGACTTTTATGCTCTCCCTGTCTGTCAACCGATTAGTCCTTGATAAGTAAACTAGTCTGTTTTGGTTGGAGTATGACCATTCCTTTTTAAATGAAGTGTGCTTCTTCTTGTTGGATTGTTTTCATTAAGGTTTTCTTGCGAGCTTCGGTAGGAGTAAGTATCTTCTAATTATTTACTGATTCTATGAGATGTATACTTGGCCGTGTAGTTATAACTTCTCTCTTTGGTTCTGGCAGTTCTGCGAATGGAACTTGATATTCAAAAGTTTTTGCATTCTGATCAACAACAATTCGAGTTCCAACATTTCCCGACTTCTTATCTTCGTCTTGCAGCACATCGTGTTGCTCAGCACTTTGGTCTGGTGACTCTGGTTCACGATACCTTAGAGGGTCAGGGAACCAGAATTGTGGTCAGGAAAGTGGCTGAGACCATATACCCTGCCATTCATTTGTCAGATATACCAGTTAAGCAGTCGGAAAATGAGAAGCACGAACAGAAGAAAATTGTGATAAGAGCAAGGCCCAGTAAAGCCTCTTCAAATGGAACCAGTGAGTTGGGGAAACGGAGCTCCATAAGGACCGTGGAAGAGAGGAAGGAGGAGTATGACAGGGCAAGAGCTCGTATATTTAGTGGCTCCAGTAGTCCCGAGTCAGAAGATGCAGCGTCTCAGGCTCCTGTAGATGAGAACAATGTCTGTTTTGCTGGGGGCGAAAATCTCAATGTCACTGGCAGGGCCATTTTAAGAGATAGGGAGAAGGATCGCACAGATCCAGATTATGACCGGAGTTACGATAGGTATGTACTATGTCGTAAAAGTTATGTAGCTTTATGCTATATGCAACATTGACTCTTAGTTAAGTAATATGTCAATCACTTTCTGTCTTTCATTCTTAATGGACATGATAGCCGCTACCTATGATTATTTGCATCTAAAATGTTTTTGTAATCGAAAATATTCGTCCAAATTGACCACTGATTTAATCTTTTGACTGATATAGGTATGTCAGGATTCTTCCTAGCTGTCAAAACATCAACTTGGTGCCTTTTAATGTGCAAAAGTTTCAGCCTCCATATCTGCAGTATGATTCTGTTATTCCTCAGTTGGGACAGATGCCAAGCCCTCAGGCTTCCCTAGGCTATAGGAGCCCTATGATGAGCCCTTACTGTGCCGTTAGAGTGAATCAGACATCAAGGGGTGCTGCCTATATGCAGTGGCCGTCACATTCTATAATGTACACACAGCCATATGATCAGTTTAGACATGCTGTTTTTCAGGTGCGATTCTGTCCTTATCATTTATGACATTCTTCACTCCAAAACGTTTTTAAATAGCATTATGGATTTTACTTTCAGTTTAGGTAATCTACTACAGTTTATTTGGGCCGATTATTATTCTTGAACTAAAAACAGTTTTAGATTTGATAAAGATAATAAATGGGTGGTGGGAATACCAATACTGATATTGCAAGTTTTGCTATTGAGGTGGATTGCTTATATAAATATTTGTGTAGATCAAATTTTCTGCTGTTTGTTGGGTGTGTACTTGGCTACCATTTCTGGCACACCTTGGATCACTAGTAGATTGTCAATTTGGCTCTTTTTCATTTATATCTTACGAGAGAATATCGTGGCATATTTCAAGGGATCTTTCTCTCACTGCTGAACCCAAATCTGCTATCCCAAATGTTGTCCCATCTCCTGTCCCAAATCTAATTCAACGGCTGTATTGCATTTAAGTTTAATAACTGTAAAAATTAATTGTAAATTTTTTATTAAATACAACCATTGAATTGGATTGGGAGAGCAGATGTGGACTCCTCACTGCTCGCCAAACTTTAGCAGGAATTACTGGACGTCTTACTGGCTTACCCAGGCATATTTTTTTTCCCACTCGAATTGCATGCTGGAAATGACATATTTTAAACCACTCATATTTAATTTGACAGCCTTTTTTCCTAGGTACTGTATTTGTTGGTGTTCCCGGTTCATGCTTTGGTCCGACACAAGTTTATACTGAATACTTGGTTATAATGACATTTATTTTATTTATTTATTTGATTTTGTTGCAGTCTCCATTCTGCCAGCAGCAGCAGCCTTTGAGTTTTGATTACTCCCAACACCACTGAATATCAGTCGGTAGCATCTCAGTGGGGCTGTCCTTGCACTCTGCTAATTTAATGGTTTTTGATTCCCATTTAGGGTTTTCCCCTTTTATTAGTCACATTGTCAAAGAAGGTTTAATTTTATTTTGTTGAACTTCTTGTGTTAGTTTCCTGTTTTTATTTTTTGGGATATTATTAGTACAATTAAGTCCAAATACTATTATTTTATTTGTAGTGTTACCCTATATATTTTGTTTATGGTCCTTTTTCTTGCTTGGTCCTAGTATATATTTCTGGTAGTGAAAAATGTGATTTTCCAAAAAATTTGAATACCACCAAATCATCCTATGCCAAGTGGCGGCTACCTGATTTTGAAGTACAGCCATGAGGTGGGGGAGCAACACTAGTCTTGATCTTCTGATGAAACTAGGCCCCTTCTCGTTCCCTGTGCGGATATGACTTCGTTACACACCATGTATATGGTACACTGCTTTTTTTTTTTTGGGGGGGGATTTGTTATATGCTCCCTCTGTTTACCAAATTGTGGGACCAAAGATATAATTTTTATTTTCCAAAATTAAAAAACTAATCTGTGTTATTTTGCTGTAAAAGTACTAAAGTAACCCCCCTTTTATTTACTCATATGATAGAAGGACTTCATCATTCTGCACACTCTCTCTCTCTCTCTCTCTCTCTCTCTCTAATGTACGAATCTGAGTTCTCTCTTTCTCACTCTCTCTCTTTATAATCTATTCATATTGATTTAGTTGAATGAAGTAATGAATCACAATATTTTTTTTTTAAGTTTAGAATTTTGTAAATTAATTTTAAAAGTCAATTTATTGTTTTAGAAACGTAAAATGTATCATTTAGAGCGTCCCCGGACCTACTCTCCCCAAAGGCTTAGGTGGGATTTGGGTGATTTGATGTACTTTAATGGTCATACTAAAAAAAATGGATCATTTTCTGTGCTAGACTTGCTGCAACCAAATGGTAGTGTCCAAAAGATGCTCTTAAGTTGCTTCTCTGTACTTGGTTACTAACTTTTAGAATATTTAAAACCTTTAAAACTTTCATAAAAGAAACAATACCAGAAGATCTCTAAACTTTTCTTTGTCGTTTTTTAGCAAATTCCAAATGAAGGAAAAGTTGCTCGTTTAGAATTCTACTTCTGTTAATTTTAACCAATTTAGTCAAAAGGTGTTGTAAGTGCTTTTTAATTACTGACCCAAACACAACTCTTTTCCTTTATTCATACGACTTTTTTGGCTTCATGGTCGCGCATGCTTCAACTTCATTCCTTCCGCCTGACAATCCAAGCTTCAGATTTGTGGCAAATAAATTAACAAGGCAGGCACATGGGGCTGGGGGAGTGAGTGAGGGTCCTCTTAATGTTGAATAAACAAGGGCACTAATGACCTGGACGCCAGCTTCATATAATCCTGTACGTTTTTTTTTTTTGGTATTTTTAATTTGCTTAAAATAATATTTTTACATGGATAATGGAGGCCTCAATCAATTTATTAATCTATAGTATAATATTAAAATATATATATATATATATATGATACATCATAGACATTGAAGTATCTTCCACTAAATCAGATCTGTCCACCATAATAGGATACAAAAATAGTTGGTGATTGAAAACGGAGAGATCCACGAGTAAATTAATTAATGTAATCGAAGAAATGCTATTCTGACAGTTCATAGCATGCAGGGGGACATGCGTTTTGAGTTCCATTTTTTATGGTTCCTACGGAACAGACATAACAACTTGTAACAGGAGATCTCTCTTCTGTTACAACTTGTTCTCAGATAACAACCTTGTCAAGAACTGCAAGTTCTGTCCTGAAGCTGTTTATGAGTTGCAAATAAATAAATAATTAATTAAATAAATAAAAAGAAATAAAGAAAAGATTATTTTTTAAAAATTTAAAAAAAATAAAAATTGGAAAGGTTATTTATGCAGCCAAATTCTCTGTAAAATGACTGCCATTCTAAAGTCCCAAGTCCTGGCTCTAGTCTGACTCTTTAGTCCATAAAAATTGGACCAATCAAACAACAAAATGTACAGGATCAAAACACTCAGGTCTATGGCACCTGTTAGTTTGTCTACTATATGATGGAAGCCTTGATCTCAGCCACATATGCCAAAATGGAAGCAAAAGATGTAGCTCCATCAACTTTACTACCAATTATGAAAAAGATTAATTATGAATCTCCCACATGAAGCAAATAATAAGGTAACTCTGCAGTAATTAAGATCATCAAGTAAAATGGTCTGCACAGCACATAATCCAATGGCAACCCCCTCTATCTTGACTAGATTGAACACAGAAAGAATTCTTGAAGCTAATCATCAAGTAAAATGGCCTGCACAGTACCTAATCCAATGGCAACCTGCTCTATCTTGACTAGATCATAGGCAGAAAAGATTATTGAAGCTTAATTCTCCCAGAATAATCAACTAAAATATTGGTCAACTGTCCCGTTAGATTTCTTTAAGGTACCAAAAGAAACTTTGGCTAGGAGGTTAAACCCATGGGTAGTAATTTAGCGACCACTAAACTCCTACCTGGGGACTACTTCCCCCTGGTGGAATGGAATGTTATGGTTCTTGGTGAAGTCAACATTTGGTGGAAATGAAAAAATGGTCATAATTGACTATGATACCAAGGCTATAAAAGTCCAAAAGGCATTGATTAGAGCTTACAGCACACTCGTAGAAAAATTTACATGTTAGTTTAAAACAAAGAACTAGACAATTAAGCAACTTTAGGGAATGTAGCCATGGGCCATCAATAGTTATGTGCATTTAAACAGAATTAAGTTTCTACAAACATCAGAATTGTTATTGTTCCAGAGATATGCCCTAATATCAGGAGCAAACCAGCTACAAAATCTTACAATTTACAACAACTGGAGAACCCATGTCTACATAAACTAAACTGAACAACAAGATATTCAAATTTCTACCAGGAGATTAATGGAAATTGGGGAATAAACTTGCCATCCATAAGTACAAACCCCGTTCTGAAAGATATTTCCAACCAACATTATTAGTCCTTACTTGTGAGCTCACTCCATATAAGGAAAATTCAGCCGCTTCTCATGCGACCATGGATAAGAGCAGCCTCTAAGAAATCCATATCACTGATTAAGCAAACATCATTATTGCTGCCACCATCCAAGATCAATGCAACATTATGGCCACTTAAGTTACATTACACCAATTATCCGTCACCAGAAGCCGACAAAGGGAACATAAGCTGCTACCCGCATTTTAATTACATGTGTAGAAGTTCATGGTAACAGCGAGGATTAAGACCGACAGTAGATTCCCTTTCCCAAAAAACATAATGGAGACCACGCGAACACAACACCAATTACTCAAAGCCAGAGTAATAGGAACAACCACATTGACAAGAAAAAGTGCTAAATTCAAACTCTAGGAAGTCACCACTGACACAAATACATAAGACCCACAAACTGAACTGATAAAAGGACAGAGAAGGCAAGGATAAATACCCAATTCAATCATCCCCTGTGGGAAATAAAGTGAGAACTTTCCTCCCATTAGCTGCTGCTGCATTTGCAGATTCCAAATCTTCAACATAAGAACTTGGCACTGAATTATGCACAGGTGTCCCCATCCTATGGACCTGCTGCTGCTGCTGCTGCTGATGTGATTGTCTTGCCAGAAAGGAATGGTCAAATTGCCCATTTGGAGGAGACCCGAAATGCCCCACCTGCCTAAACTGTTGATGTCCAGCAACAGCCGCAGCCATCTGCTGCTGTTGCTGTTGGTGGTGCTGCAGCGCCGCAGCGACCGGCACAAATGGCAAGAAATGCTCAGAATTAGGCCGTCCTGGGTGCAGGAAATGCGCTGGCACAGGTGAGCTGGCGAACAAATGATCTGTGGCAGAGTCCACGGCACCACCACCACCTCCACCGGAAAGGCCCTGCATCCGCTTCAGGTAAAGCCTATACTTTTGCAAATGACTAGCAACGTTCTCACGGGTCAACCCATCTACACTCATGAGCTGCATTATGGTCTTCGGGACCGCGTTCTTGATCCCCAAGTGGGCCACAGCATCCACAAATCTTTTGTGAAGCTGTGGCGTCCACACGAGCCGGGGCCGCTTTAAGGTGCGAGCCGGCTCGTCTCCGGCAGCTCCACCTCCCAGTTCCGAGGAGTCGAATTCACCCGAATTGGGCTGGGAGGAAGGTGCTTGAAGTGGTGGAAGTGGTGGTGGAAGTGGTGGACTTTGGTGGGCTTGTGGATTGTTATTATTATTTGGGCTTCGAATATCAAAGGCTATAGCAAGATCAGGGGTTATTAGGGTTTGGGACAAGGGCATGAGTTCATCAGGGGATGGGAGTTCTTCTTCCCACTTTGAAAACCAATTTGACTCATCTTCCTTCATTATTTTGCTTCTCTTTCGCCACTTCTGATCAGAACCCAATTGAGTATTCGTCTATATAAATGGAAAGTTTGAATTTTTTTTTTTTTTTTTTTTGTGGGTCAAGATATTTTGAGTCAAGATTTGTTCAAGAAAAACAAGAAGGAAAGAGCCAAAAGAGTTTGAGCATGAGTTAATCAGAGAAGGGGGAAGATTGAAGGATGGAAATTGTTTGTTACATGGCTGACTTTGTTTCGTTCTCTCTCTGCCTCTCTCTCTAGAAAGATTCAGTTTTTAGAGAGAGAGGGTGGGAGTAGGGGAGGAGGAGTAGGAGGAATGGAGGTTTTGGGAGGAATTGGAGGTGGAGGGGTGTTCGAGGTGGATCTTGTTTTTATTTTCTTTTATATTTCTCTCAGCTTTTTATTAAGGTGACTGTTGGTGTCTTGGTGATGCTTTTGCTTATGATTTTTATGTGGATTTTCATTTTCCGGGATTTGAGGTCTCTTTATACTTGAGAGTGAGTGTTACATGATTTTCTTTTCCTATTTATTATTATTACTCATTCCCACTATTATATCTACTTGTCCCTGTCTAACAATTTGATATCTTTAAAAATGTCGGTTTATTTATGTACAAAAAAAAAAATTGGAGTTCTTATTTATATTTTAAAAATTATTTAAATAAAAAAAAATATTACTTTATGCGTGTTGTATTTTTTAAACTTTATCATTTACAGTTTCATTTAATTTTTTAACAATAATTTTACTTTTAATTTTTCCACCTTTTTTGATAAAATATGTTATATATATATATATTGACAAAATACACTTGTGTTATTTAATATACTCCCTCCGTCCAAAAAAGAATGAGCTTAACTCATTATTTTGTCTCACAAAATGATGAGTCAAATTTTATTCTTTTCTAGACAGGGAGTACTAGTTTTGTACACAAAATAGTCTCGCACACTCCATTTGATCTTCTACGTCAGGTTATGATGCATTAACAAAAAGAAGAAGAAGAAAAAAAATGTCAAACTTACAACATTTCAAAATTTAAAATTAATAAAAATTTATTTAGAAACTCAAAAATGCAAAATTATCCAAAACAAATGCTATTAAAAGGGAATATAAATGGGGTTATTGTTCGGGGAGATGTGAGTGAGATTAGAGAAAAGTAATTAGTTTACTCATGAGGAATTGAAAGAGACAAAGATAATGCAAAGTTAGGTCACTTTGGGGAGTTCCTCTTTTTAAGTTTGTTGATGTGGGGGAATCAGATGACTTTTAAAGGATTGTTTGTTTGTGGAAGTGTGAAGAAAAGTTAATTTGTTTAAGAAAAGGGGGATATGTATTGTTGACCCTTTATGCTGTCAAGCGAATAATTTTAGGTGCTCGATGTAATTGGTGGCTGTTTAGTTCACGGAAAATGATAATAATACTCCCTCCATCTCCACAAATATATATATATATATATTAAAATACAAATATTTATAAACTAAAAAAATAATATATATATATTTAACAATATTATCCTTATTAATAGACCACATGTGAAGAAAGAAAAAAAATTATGAGGTGGTCCGTGTCGGGAGAGAGGAGAATGAAAATATAACTAATAATGGTATATTATTAATATATTATCCTTAATGTTTATAATTGAATTAAAGCTATAAGTTTCATAAATCTTAAAGTTTTCACTACGAAAAAAAAATTATTTGGCAATTGTTAGACTAATTGACAATATAAAGTACGAAATATACTTACGTGGTATTTACTTTCATGGGTTAAAGTTGTATCATAAAAATCATTATTCTCCTTCTAGACGGTGGTATGCCATTTAAGTTGATTTAAGGCTTAAGTATTTAGATTTAATTATTTTCTTCTTAGACACTAGACTCTTTGTCACAATTTATCAAATAAGCTCATGTTATTTCAGGTATAAAAAAAAAGCACTTTTAGAGTATTTGGCACATCTTAATGATAATAATTTATAATTAGTGTACGACAATGTAATGCACAAAAAAGGAGGAATAAAAAGGCCGTGATAAGGTACTTTTTCTTACTTCTTTTTACGAAAATTTAGTAAATATTTTTTTTATATTTAAATTATTCCCACTAACCTATAAATGACTAAATTTACCCTTAAATTATTATTATTATTATTATTTACAAATAAATTATTTTTTAAAAAATACGCCAAATAGATATCTCAATCTATTAAATATTAAATTAAATTACTCCCTCCATCTCAAAATAAAAACTCACTTTTGATTTTTGGGTCAAAATTAAGTAAAAATTAAGCATATATAGATAAAAACTAAGCAAATATAGATACATTTTCTCAATTACAAAAATTGGAGTTTGTAATAAATTGTATGTTGTTTCTAATGGTTGTATTTATTTCATCTATAATTTATACAAAAAAAAAGAGTATAAAATTTGACTAAAATCAATTAAATTAAACAATTAATTTAATACAAAAAAAATATTACATAAATTATAAATTATTTATAAATAAACTGCGACAGATGCGTCATACCTTACCTTACAAAGAAGTCAATATAGTAGCCCACATGGTTTTGCTTGTTAGATCCAAATGAGATTTTTGTTGAAAAGTGGTCAAGGTTTGATGGCAATGGTGCTCTCACCAATTGGCATGGCAATGAAAGAAAGAAAGAATTATTGTGTTATTATTGTTCCAGCCAAGAAATTGACACCTCCAAAATTTGGACAAGTTTGTGTGGTGCAGTCTAGAGCTACATGATATACTGTATATTTATATCTCTATGTGCTACTTTGTCCTATTATTATTGTCATATTCCATTGTTCTTATTGAAGAGAAGTTTGAATGTCCCTTCAATCAGATAACACCAGTTGAATCCCTAATTGAAAGTTGGAAACCAATTGCAGCTAAAAAATATTTTTCTTTAGGCATTAAAAGGTTCACTTTTATAAGGTTACTTTTGGATAATATTGTTGGACCCTCAATCTCAAGCCCAGATCCACAAGGAGTGGACAACTTAAACTTGTAATGGATACAAAGTTTGATGTCAGCATTTGGAGAGCTTATGCCTTCTTAACGATTGATCAAATTAATCCAACTTTTTCCCCAAAATTGGGGCTAAGCCCAAGGACCACTGAAGTTCCATAACCCCATGGCCCGCACGCGGTTAGCTTCATACTAATTAAGTAATTATATATCAGCTTAAGGACTTAAAGAGCCAATAATATCTTAACCCAATTTATTAATCTTAAGAGTCTATTAGGTCTAGGGGCGTTAAACAAGTCCATGACTCATTTGAAGCTCGAGTTCAGCTCGCTTAAAATTCAATTCGAGCTCGTTAAAAAAATTTGTTTAATTTAAATAGTCTAATTTGAACTCGGCTATATAAAAACTCGATAATATTAAATATTTTCAAATTTTTCATGAACAAACTCGAGTTAAACTCGTTAAAAATTCAATAAAAAACTCATTTAAGCTAAACAAAGCTGAGCTCGAACCTCGTAGAAAAGCTCGTTTCTTAAATAAGCCAAGTTCATCTCGGCTCGCTCGTTTAACAACCCTAAATAAGTTTCATATTCGAATCTCTCACAAATAATACGTGTTTCCCTATTAATTAAGTGAAACTTTGTTCCTATTTCTTAAGTGGAAATTTCTAGCTCATTATTAATAGACGAAGGACTTCAGGTTATGATTGTTTTGGATTTGTGCATGAAGAATTATATTATTATTTTTATTTTTATTTTGAATATGTAAATACTATTTAAGTGCCTCTTAATTCTTAAATTATTTCTAAAAATTATAATTTTGGACTGTTTTTTTCACTTCTAAGTCATTTAATATTTCAAAAGAGAATTCTATACACTTTTTAAGTTTCTCATGATATTAGATAATACTTAATTCTGAGATATCAAATAATTTAAATATAAAGAAAATAGTCAATAATTATAACCCTTAAAACGAATTAAGATTTAAAATGCATTCACGTAATATTTAGATTATACCTTTAGAAAAAAAAAACTATAAAAAATAGTCGAACCATCCATAAAAGAATTCAAAACAAACAACCTCCCGAGATTCCAAGAGGGATTTGGTGAAGTCGAAGTTGGTGTCATTTGATATTTCTTAAAGCTCCTTGGAGGCACTACTTAGGAGATAGGGAAAGCGTTGTGTTAGATACTTATTAAGGTAATATTTTACTATTAAAAATGGATAAAATTTTATAAATAATTAATAAATTTAGATCGTTTAATACATGAATATGATATTTTAAAGTACGTATAAAGAAAAAGATATTACAACATTACTTATAATAATCGTACAAAATTTATACAAGTGAAAGAGATAAATAGAAAGTACATAATGAATATTGTTTTATTAACTGAATTATTAGTTGTTTGACAAGTGTGAATTAAGTGTTTCACATATTGTCATTTTCTTGTTGCACAGTGTGCGAGCATCCCAATAATATTTTTGCTTTGGTAATGATAGAAAATTTATGAGATAACTAATAAAAGTTTCAGTGGTAATCATTTCTTCGTAGACATTTGGTAGACGTATGAAATTAAAGGGCAAAAAAAAAAAGTCCGGGCTAAACTTTGGTGGGCTAGGATTTACTGGTGGCCTATAATTTGAAGAAACCCAAAAAAACAATGTGAAGAAGCCGAAAAAAGGAGGTCCAGTTCCAGTTGGCTGATACGTGAAGGTGTTGGTCATCACACGATGTCTTATCTCACTTCGCTCCCTCCCATTCTTACAAATGTTCTCTTGCTCTATTATTTCTTCCCGTTTTGGTGCTATGAAATTTCGAGTTATCGACTCTACTACCTTCAACATCTGAGCCAGTTCATTTGCAGCTCCCTAAGGTTTGTTCCCACCAATATCATTCCCTCTCTCCTCTCTCCTGCGGATAATGTTCTTAATGGGTTCACTTCTTGAGTGAGTGTATGTAATGTCACGCTGTTAAATTTTTCATTCATAAATTGATTTTTATGGCATCCTACTGATATTTGCATTAGGAGTGTTAAAGAAAATGACAGTACACCTTCAGAACTCCGCCCTTTTATAGCATTTGTTACCTTCTTAATTTGATATCTCAAAATTAATTAATGTTTGTGGAAACCCTACAACTTTGAGTTATTTAGAACCTCGTACAAGTCTTGTATAGATGTATGTGTATTGTGCAGGATTACACTCTATAGGCATTGTTTGGATAACTACCCCTAATTACTAGCATATGCCTTTTTAGAATCTTTCAAGTGCAACAAATTCTTGAAATGATTTTATTTTTTTTGAGGTATTGAGGTTGGCATGGTAGAAATCATGTAATATTTTCGGTTAGATCGTCTGTTGAAATGTAGATAGCTGTACTTGTTTGGGTACTATGGGTTTTTGGATTGAGCAAACGAGTATCTCTTACAACTTCTTAGCTATGGTTAGCAAGATCAAGGGATACCAGAGCAAGTTGTACAGAAACTCATTGACACCATTCTATCAACATTTGACCTTTCAACAAACTTACTTGATATTTTAATAATTGTCAGACAATGGCAAAGTGCATTACTCAACCTGATTGACCTATTGATAACTTTGGGTTGATTTGTTGTTGTATTTTTTAAATTTATTTGTTGATAATTTTCTGAATGTTGATTATTTTTCAAGTCCATTGAGTTATTAAGATCATTATCAGCTAGTAAATGGGAAAACAGAAGAGACCTCTGATCTGTATTAACCTTCTCAGGTTGTCTATCACAATCTTCATATTGAAGTATGGCATTTTCTTCGCGTTCAGTTTTTCTGTCCAATGAAGAAAACAGTATCTATACCAGATCAAGGTTTAGTAGTGATGAAAGGTTTCCACAGAGCGGGGTGTATCCTTGTAATGGTGTACTAATGGTCAGATTGTGGTCAAATAGCAGAAGGTCAACGAAATTCCAACTGTCAAGAACTTATAGGATATGTTGTGGGATGAAGTCTAGGTATTCTAATATGTTATCAAATGGAAGGGAGAAGGTTATTTCACGGGTTAGCATTGATGCAGTTATTAAGGTAACTACTTAGAAATTGCATTCTTGGTTTTTCAGTGATAAGTTTCTTATGCACCCCTTTAGCATATATTCTGAATTTTTTTTCTCGTTCTTTACATATATAGGCAAAAAAGAGATTCAATCTTCAAGAAACAGTAACATGGATTGCTCAAAGGCAATGGAATCAAAGTGTAGCATTAGCTCTTGTACTGGCTTGCACATTCTTGATCATTCCAAGGGCTGACGCTGTAGATGCTCTCAAAACCTGTGCTTGCTTACTCAAGGAGTGCAGGTATTGAACCCTAAATCATTGAACAATTCTGGAGTTTATAGCTACTTCTAGTGCCCAATTACTTGAGTTTTGCTAATTTCTAGAGAAATACTCATGACCTTCACTAGCTAGCTTTTTGGGAATTTCTCTGTCAAGACTTTAACGTGTAAGAGGTTTAGTCATTCATAATGTTTCTCTGTGAAAAGAATCACCTTCTCTAGCTAACTTCTTGCAAATTACTCTGGCTAGAATTGACTTTTTCAAAGCAAGATATGACCATGTGAGATAATGGAGCTTTTAATCCTTGTCAGGGTGGAACTTGCCAAGTGCATCGCAAACCCATCATGTGCAGCCAATGTTGCTTGTCTTCAAACGTGCAACAATAGACCGGATGAGACTGAATGCCAGGTTTGTCTAAGCGCTTGTACACTCGAGCCTCGAGGAATTTTTTTTTTTAATTGGAAAAACCTGTGACCTTTTTATTTTTGCAGATAAAATGTGGGGATCTGTTTGAAAACAGTGTTGTAGATGAGTTCAATGAGTGTGCTGTGTCACGGAAGAAATGTGTACCTCGTAAATCTGATGTGGGTGAATTTCCTGTCCCTGCTCCTGATGTGCTTGTAAAAAGCTTCAACATCAATGATTTCAGTGGGAAGTGGTTCATTACTAGTGGTTTGAATCCCACATTTGACACCTTTGATTGCCAATTGCACGAGTTCCATACAGAAGCCAACAAGCTTGTGGGAAATTTGACATGGCGAATAGGGACTCCCGATGGCGGATTCTTTACTCGATCAGCTCTGCAGAAATTTGTGCAGGATCCATCCCAGCCAGGAATTCTCTACAATCATGACAACGAGTATCTTCACTACCAAGATGACTGGTACCTATGCTTCCTTTTCCTTTGCCTATATGGACATATTGTGTGCTTGATTCTGTGTTCATACAGTTGCTTATAGCATTAGTGATGTATTTGTGTGATGTACCTCTCCTTTCTTGTGTTTTGCATTTAGGACAGACATATTTGGTATTTGAAGTTTAAGAGAATTGAATCCTTAATGGCCATTGCTGGTTTGGGAGTTTGGTGGAAGACTAAAACATGTATCATGCATGTCTCTGTGTTAGTATTATGATGAGCACTAATCTGCATGAAAATATTGGTGTGTAAACAAATTGCAGTATCAAAATGTCAATGGAAGTTTTTTCGTTAACGTAATTGAACTACTGTGAAAAAAAAAAAAAAAACTTTTGAATTTAGATGATTTGTTCTTTCTACGGGCCTTTCATTCATTTTATTTTTTTTGTGAACTCGGCCCTCTCTGTTATACTAAGGCAACTCGGAAACTGATGACTTTATCACTTCAATGTCAGGTACATCTTGTCTTCGAAGATAGAGGGTAAACCGGAAGACTACATATTTGTATATTACAGGGGCAGGAATGATGCATGGGATGGATATGGTGGCGCAGTTGTATACACAAGAAGTGCTGTTTTGCCTGAAAGCATTGTACCTGAACTACAAAAGGCAGCCCAGAATGTGGGCCGCGATTTCAACAACTTCATTAGAACTGATAATACTTGTGGGCCTGAGCCTCCCTTTATAGAAAGATTGGAAAAAACGGCCGAAGCAGGGGAGAAGACAATCATAAGAGAGGTCGAGGAGATAGAAGAGGAGGTGGAGAAGGCGAAGGACACTGAGATGACTCTGTTTCGTAGATTAGCTGAAGGGTTCAAGGAGTTCCAGCGGGATGAAGAAAACTTCCTCAATGGGCTGAGTAAAGAAGAGAAGGAGATTTTGAATGGGCTCAAAATGGAAGCAAGCGAGGTTGAAAAACTTTTTGGGGATGCACTGCCAATAAGGAAGCTGAGGTAAGATATCCTTTAAATTAAAGCTCATCAATTGATTGAAAGATTGAAATGTTGTAGTTCAAATGTATAGCTATGATTTTATGGATGACTGTCAATATCTTGAGATCATTTATTTTTTCTGTAAATTAAATCAACTATTATTATTTTTGAAAGTGGAAGTCATATACAGAAAATAGGCCATTTCTATTGAAATGACCTTCAAATTGAGCTACACTATTTGCTTCCTTTTCTGTTTTTTGAGCATATCTGTATTATGTTTTTTTTTTTTTTCATTTTTTTTCCTATATTTCTGTAAATTCATATCACCCAACAGAAAAAAAATTGGGAAAGCAAACTCCTTATTCGATGATAATTCTTAGAGCCAAACATTACCTTGCAAAGCTGAGCTTTATGGTCTGTCATAATCAAGATGAGACTTACTCACTCATGGAGGCTTGATTTGATTATGAACAAGGACATATGTATACATACCCGCTCAAGAAGATGGCCATGTTTATGGGCCTCCCTGAAGTGAATAGGTGATGGAAATCGAAGAGATTGGTGGTTGTGGAGGTAGCCAACATATAGCGTCAATTTGTGAAAATCTCATGCATATACAACAAGCTTTTTGAAAGATCCATTTATCTGTTTAAAGTAAATAGTACGTAACAATAATATTTGTTTATTATTGGTATATATATATATATATATATATATTTCCTATTTCTACTCTATTGGGGTTCATTACTCAGCATTGTTGATAATATGATCATCATTCAATCAAAGGCAGACCTTTTGATGCTGGCTCAGAGAATTCAAGGGGACTATTGTACTTGTATAAGTTGTTCATTATTTAAAAAAAAATAAAGGTTGTTGGCTTCCGACTTTTTTAGAGGTCATTCTATGTACGCTATATATTGTGTCTTTCAATGACATGTTGAGATCAATTTGGAATTTGATCAAGTCCAAATCTCAATTTCAGCTGGACACACGTCGGCGGAAATAAGTTCATATAAAACACGGGCAACAAGGGAGGTAAGTTCCTTGGTTCCCTTTTCCAACACTTAAATTAGTTGAGATTAAGGTAGTAATCTGAATATTAAGTAGAAGATGGTGGAGTTTACCGGTGAGTTTTGAGAGATTTTATATTTTGGCAGAGTTTAGGTTCTTTTTTGTGTTGAGAGCGGATCCCCTCATTTGTGCAAATGAGACGGTATTTGTAGAATTTTGTCTTGACTCACGACTCGATAAAGTAGGTATGGTGTACCTGCTTTGAGTTGATAACATGCTCTTCTTTTGAGTTGACAGCATATGTTAAGCGGCCGATTGGACGTCGTTTGAGAACTTGTTTTATGGCGTTTGGGCCGTTAGACCTGAACCCGACAGAGTCAAGCCCAATCGATGGGGTGGATTGGGTCCGCTATCTAGAAATTCCCGGGCCCAAGGCGTATAGTTTGAAAGTTCATGACGACGATGGTCCGATCAGACTGAGGCAGATGCAAGATCCTTTGGAGGCCGATTGACCGAGCTCGATTCTTTTTTTGAGCGAAGCGGGTCACCGAACCTTGAGGATGACCGATCGTATGAGCTGCCACGTGGGATGCAACGTTGGCCTAATTAGGACTAAGGTGAAAATCATAACTCTAATTTGAGACGATCTCCATCAACGTACGTTCAGGATTTTTAAATAAAAATAAAATTATTTTATTAAAAATATTAATCATACAATATAATGTATTTATTTATTTTTCTTACTTTTATTCGTTGCTAATCACAACTACATCTACTTTGCATTGAAGTATATTTAAACTTGATGATTAATATCCACATAACATAGTGTGGAGGGCGGGGAAGGGGGCAAAATATCGGTACCGCATCGAACACTCTAAAGGGCAGGCAGGGGCCTCTTTTTTCTTTTTTCTTTTTCCTTTTTCCTTTTTCCTTTTTCGGTAACCGAACACGGGTAGGGCTTAGGGGCCTTTTATGTATACAGTATAATAGATGCCCGCGGTGCTGTGATTAGGAGAAGTAACATAGGCATATACCTTGAAGTGGACCCGGCCGGGCCGGACCGGACCAAACCGGACCCTACCCCCATATGTTAGATTAGAGATCTTTCAGCTTTGACTACTTTGCATGCTTACATCTCAACCGTTAATTCCAATGCTACAACTGTAGTGTGCTTTTAAAATCTATCATACAAAACGTTCTTATTGTGAATATTAATTTTTTTTTAGTGGTGTTGGCCAAATCACAATGAACTTTAAATAAATATTTGAATAAAAATTGATGTAGATTTTGAATTCGAAATTCTACTATGACTATAAATATTTTCGGGCATTCATTAACAGTGGCAAAGCCATAAATTTATATAAGTGTAGTCAACGTTTAAATTATTATATAAAAAATAATAAATAAAAAAATTTTGAACCACAAATAACAAGATTAAATTACAAAAAAATATGATTAAAATTTTAATGCATAGTTACTTACTTGAATCAATGAAAACAATTGTTAAATTATTTTTCGATCATCTTTGTTTTTGAACCGTTTCATAATAGTCTTATTTTTTATAGTATCAAATATTTTTTTATCGATGTAAGGCACCATACATCCGTTCAGCCACATGTCTCTCATACTATTACGAAGTGTAGTCTTAATAATTTTCTTAACTAAAAAGACTCTTTCAACTGATACAGTAGCAACTGACAAAATCAATGATAATTTCACAAGCAAAGACTCAAACCGAGAGTATTTACTTCTAATAACGAACTAATCCATTTGATATAATACATATTCTAAAATTAGTATTTAACTAAAGAATTCTCAAATTACATATTTTTAACATGATTCTCAAAAAACTTTAGGTAATATTTTAAGCATATTTAAATATAAAAACATAATATTTGTCTATTACGTACTGCTATTAAAACTTAAAATTAGGTTATTAAAACTAATTTAAAATTAGGTTATTAAAACTTAAAATCAACAATAATTTAAAATTGATAGACATAATAGTCACATATACTTAAAGATTTTAACTTTAAATGAATTAAATAATAAATTAACAAAGAGACAAAACAACAAATTTATATTTTGTGTTAAGAATAAAATTCTTACCAATTAAAATTGTATAACTGATTTACAGATCTGAAGAACTTGGAAAACAAAAAATTAACACAAGCAAGCAGCGGGCTGAAGTTTGAAGATTGACGTTTGTTATTAGTGTTTCATGAATTGATGTTTTCGAACTTTACTAAGCAGAAGAGCAAAACTTGTACTAAAAAAAAAGAAAAGGATCAGAACTGCTGAAGGAGGTAAAATTTATTTTTGGTATCCCAAAGTTTGTGGATATTACAAAATAGTACTTATACTTTTTTTTTTTTTTTATTTCAAGTGAGGTCAATTGACCTCACTTGGTCAAGGGTGGATTCGCCCTTGCTCATTAAGATATTGGTAAGGCATACACTCGATATTTTATTCACATCGTATTTTAAGAATAATGTATCCGTCGTTATCAAAAACAAAATAAAAAATAAAATAAAACAAAACAAACACACACACATACACACACACACACACACATACACACATACACACACACACATACACACATACATATATATGGGATCACATACAGGTATATCGTATAATAAAAATATTATTTTATTTA
>JAUMHB010092914.1:0-10945 GCA_032359685.1 Pittosporum tobira
TTACAAAAAAATAAAATCAAAGAGTTTGTCTTAAAATAAAATTTAAAAATTTATTTATCAAATAAATAAATAATTTAGTAATATATATACATAATATCAACTATTTTAACTTAGAACTAATTAAATATTAAAAAAAATTGCATAAAATATTACAATAACTTTTGATAATATATCAGTAAACAATTGTGTCTAGCCCAGACAACGCCGGATATTCGAGCTAGTATATATAAAAAGCACAAACCTTAAAATTTTTTTTTCAACATTTTACCATAAATATGACAAAAATATCCCTTAATCCACTTACTCAATTTGTCTTTTTGGTAATTATATCTTGACAATTATTAATATATAAATACACTTATCTATTTACGAGTCACATAATAAATAACCTAATCAATTTATGGTTGTATTTTAATTAAATTGCATAAATGATAATGACTTTACATAGAATAACACATTTAGTTTCTCATCCTATAGTCTTCATATGTTTTGATTCACTCCTTTTATAGTCTTCTTTTGAATCAGTTTTAACAAAAAAACATATTAGTTTCACATTATAAAAATTATATATTAAAAAAAAAGTATTTGTGAATTTAACATATAGTAGATGTATCAATAAAAAAATTTATAATAGATTATTATTTACCAAAAAAATAAAATCAAAGAATTTGTCTTAAAATAAAATTTAAAAATTTATTTATCAAATAACTAAATAATTTATTAATATATATACATAATATCAATTGTTTTAACTTAGAACTAATTAAATATTAAAAAAATTATATAAAATATTACAATAACTTTTGATAATATATTAATAAACAATTGTGTCTAACCCGAACAACACCGGGCATACGAGCTAGTTTCATAAATTATGAAAGACCAACACTCCTATAATTATGGAATATAGAAAGTGTTGCCCTTAATTATATCATTTCTCAAAATCTATTATAATCTCATAAAAAGTGTTGCCCCTGTTCGAAAATTAGAGATAGTTTGAATTCTATTAAATTAGATTTTTTGGAATACTAAAATTTAAATTATGATATAAATTCATTAAAATTTTAAAATTTGTATATAATTGGTTGTACTTTATATGTAGTTTATAATATTGACTTTAACATTAATCAAAATAAAATATATTAACTTAAAATTTAATTTTTTAAATTTCACAAACATAATATATTAAAACACATAAGTATCTCAAAATTCAAAACAAAAAGAGTACTTTACATAGTTGGTAAATCTAAAATTCTAGTTTCCAATTTTCTAATTTCTTATGACATCCATGGATTCTACTACTCTTTTATTCCCTCCATTTAAGTTTAAATATTTTAATTTTTTATGATAGCTAACATGAATTTTAAAATATTTTAACAATATAATTATAAATTATATTTTTAATATATCAAATATGTCAACAATATAATATATAAATATATAAAACAAGCAAAAAAATTTTGAAAATTAAAACATTTAAATGTAACTCAATTGAGTATTTAATTGCTAATGAAACGACATGGGTAATGCAGTAACATTTTCATTGACCAAAGTCACACCTACTACACATTATCGTCCATTGGCGCTTGAACTTCGACGCCCCATACGGCACATGGTTCGGTTATCTCTTTTAACCGCCAATCCAATCTCCGCGCCAAAAATCCTCAACTGTAATTCAAACTCAGTTTCCGAATCCAGAAGGCAACAATTCCTCTCCCTCCTGAAATCCTGTTCATCTCTGAAACAACTCCTTCAAATTCATGCTCAAATCATTCTTTATGGTCTCCACATCGACAGTTCTCTCATCAACGAAATCATCCATTTCTGCGCCTTGCATCCTTTGGGAAGTGTGAGTTATGCCCGCTTCGTCATTAACCACGCCACAAACCCTTTACCCTCTTCGTGGAACAATATTATAAGGGGATATGCTACAAGAACCAAAGCATATTCGTCAAGAGAAAGCATTTGGGTTTTTCTTTCAATGCAACGTTCAGGCACTAGACCCGACACCCTTACCTACCCATTCCTATTCAAGGCGTGTTCTATGATTTCAGCCTTTGAAGAAGGGAGGCAAATTCACGCTGATGTTATGAAGCATGGTGCTGATTCTGATGTTTATGTTCAGAACACTCTGATTCATTTTTATGGGTGTTTCAAGAAGATTATTGATGCACGCCGGGTGTTTGATGGAATGTTAGCAAGAACTTTTGTTTCTTGGAACTCGATAATCTCTGCTTGTGTTGAGAATTCATGGTTTTGTGATGGGATAGAGTATTTTCGTCAGATGAGAGATTTGGGGTATGAGCCGGATGAGACAACAATGGTGATTATGCTTTCGGCTTGTGCAGAAATTGGGAACTTAAGTTTTGGGAAATGGATTCATTCTCAGATAATTGGGAAAGGTTTGAGAGTAAATTGTCAATTGGGTACATCCCTAGTTGACATGTATGCTAAGTGTGGGGCGGTGGATTATTCAAGGTTAGTTTTTGATAGGATACTTGAACGAAATGTATGGACGTGGAGTGCAATGATTCTCGGGTTAGCCCAGCATGGGCTTGCGATAGAGGCCCTTGAAGTTTTCTCAAGAATGAAGGAGTCCTCTATTCCACCTAATTATGTGACCTTTTTAGGGGTTCTTTGTGGTTGTAGCCATGCAGGACTGGTGGATGTTGGCTATCAATTCTTTCATGAGATGAAGCATGTGTACTGGATCAAACCCCTGATGGTACATTTTGGTGCGATGGTAGATGTCTTAGGCCGTGCTGCTCGACTTAAAGAAGCATTTAACTTCATTTTGGACATGCCTATAAAGCCAGACGCAACTATATGGAGGACATTGCTCAGTGCATGCTACATTCATGATATTAATGATTATGAAGGGATAGGAGAGAAGGTACGGAAAAGGTTACTAAAATTGGAGCCCAAGAGGAGTGGGAACTTGGTGATGATTGCAAACAAGTATGCTGAGGTTGGAATGTGGGACAAAGCAACACATGTGAGAAGCAGTATGAGAAATAGAGGGTTAAAGAAGCTGGCGGGGGAAAGCTGTGTTGAGGTAGGTGGATCTCTCTATAAGTTCTTTTCTGGAGATGAGTCTATAGTTGATTGTGAGTCTATCTTCCTATTACTGGATAGATTGCATTTTCACATGAAGATGGCTCACCTTGACACTCATCAAACATGCCTTTTGAATCTTTAAGTGTGCAAAATTAAAGCTTCCCCTATTTCTTTCTTCTTGTGCTCATATGATTGTACTGCATTTTGGACATCATATAAAGAACGGAAGTATTTTATGTGTATAAAGCATCCCTTCTTAGCCCTCTTTCTTCTCTCATTTTCCTTTTGTTACGCCGAATAGTTAGACCCTCCCTTCCAAAACTAGATTTACGTTTCTAAAACGACGACTTTGACGGAAACATCATTTATAGAGATAGAGGATTTGATTTTAGTAATCCCTTTATCACGTCATATAGCAACTGGTGGCTTATGTTGGGAGAATTTAGTTTGTGACCTAGACCAGGTTCAAAATGGGATGGTGTTTATAGGTCCTTTTGGTATCCACCATGTCCAAACTCTGGTAAAAGATCTGAACATACTGAAAGTCAAAAGTTTTGAAGACATGATACTATCACTCAAAAATTGATGGCCTGCTCCTCTCTCCTTTGCCCTTTCACTCACCTCGGCTTTGATCCTATTTCTTCACAATCCATTCGTGTTTCCAATAAATGCTTCTCAAGCTATGTCATGTGTATCATAGAAAACTGTTTTGATTTAAGAACTAATTGCGGAATATAAACTAGATTTGATTGAAACAGTTCGTGTGATATACGGTCTTTGTCACATTCAAAATATTAGTCCAAGATGACCGTAGGTTTGCCGAATATAAACTAGATTTGATTGAAACCGTTCCTGTGTTATACGGTCTTTGTCACATTCAAAAAATTAGTCCAAGATGACCTTAGGTGAAACAGCAAGGGATTTAGTGTAATTTGTCTGAAAGCTACTTAGACTTCCTTTAGCCATTAGGGTATGTTTGGAATTCGGAAAATAGAAAACGGAAAACAAAATAAATGTGTGTGTGTGGGTTGGGGGGGTTCTAATTTTCTGTCTTCTTAAAAATCTATATCAACGGAGAGTTAAGGAAAAACATAAATTTTACAATCTTCTTTTTCTATCAATTTTTTTTTATAATTTCCTTTCTTTTCCACTGACTTTCCAAATTCCAAACATGCCCTTAGATGTTATTGAACTTGGAAATTGTGATTAAAAAAAAATGGAAAATGAATTTTTATTTTTTATTACCCGCAGTCACTACTCTTAGGGTGCACACTGGATAAATAACTAGGTGCAAGCAATATCTCAGCAAAAAATGAGCAAAAATTAGATAAAACAAATTTAGCACTTCAGGCCACTCCACGTAATGTTAACATATATATTTGGTACTGAATTAGTTATAGAATAGTAGTTACAAATGTGATATCAAATTATGTACCATATACATGTGTCATTGTTACATTGGTTGTCAATTTTATTTTTTTTTGGGATAAATTGCTCAAAATAATTTGTATACATTAAGAAGGATTTTCTACATTTACTATTCTGTTTCTTCTTTTCCTTTCTTTTTGCCTCAGTTTTTTGAAGTTCCAGTCCGGCCGTTAGTGTCTTAAAATCTTAATACTCTTAAACCTTAGATGATATAAAAGAAATAATAATGCAAACACTAGTGAATGATAATGTTGCGTTTGGTTCCTATTCCTTAAGAAAAAGGAATGGAATGAAATTTTATATTGAAATTGAGTGGTGGTTGGAAGGAAATATATTGTTAGTCTTTAAAAAATTTGTTGAAAATGAAGAGGATGAGCGAATGAGAAATGAATACTTATTCCTTTTGAAATAGGTGAGTTTCATCCATTCCATTTCTTCCCTCATTTTTAACTTAAATTATAAGACTAGTTAACCATTTCATTTCAACCACCACTCAGTTTCAATGTAAAATTTCATTCCATTCCTTTTCCGGAAGGAATGGGAACCAAACGCAACATAAGTGTATGCAATTTATATTACTTAGCAAGTAATAGATATTCCTCAGGTCTTTTTCAAAGATAATTTTCTACTGGAGCATTCTATCTCTCTTCCTCTTCCAAAATGTACAGCTATACACACGTATTAACAATGCAGGAAACTTTTGAACTGTCATACTTAGCAGCGTGGGAGCTTCTGCATATGCCACCTCATATGGTAAGCAGAGTCTTCTTGAATTATTACCTAACCCCTATTGTCATTTTCTTTCCATCAGCAGTCATACTATCCTTCATATGATTCCAAAGATCTTTGTCTCACTCAAGATGGAGGATGCTTTCTGTATTTCTTCTTTCGGCGGTATGAAACTATTCTATCCTAAAAAGAGTCGGACAAAAATAGACAACTGAGAATTGTTGGTGTCACTAGAAATAGAAAGCTCAATAAAAATTGAGTAATTCTTAACAGAATAGACAACTGAGTTAGTTTTCCACTTTTCTTAGCCAATGAAAGAGTATCTATAAACCTTGTAGCAATTAATTATAACTAGCCAGAATCCTGTCTCGCTCATATTTGTAATAATTCAAATTAAAATACATGTGAACCTACAAAAAAATCAGATCACAGAATCCTTTTTCTCAATAACATTTTGGTGAGCTATAGGCTCACATACATAACCATTGCTTACAGTTGATCTATAATTTGTACTAGAGAGGTGTAAGTACCAAGTATTAGAATTAAGATACCAAAAACCACAATGACCCCTATAATTCCCACTTCAAATCCTAGTCTTCGGTAGGCTCCTGAAATCTTTAAATAGCACGAGCATGGAAGTATGATAGAAGCTGTGATGCTCAGAAATGCACCAACAAGTGATACTAGCGATCCAAAAAAAGGGATAGCTAGTGCTACGACAATAGTACTGATCAGCAGGGTGCTTCTAATCAAGAGGCTAAATGATCTTTTATTATAGCAAGATCGAAATCGGTTTTCTATAGAATGGACAATAGGAGTTACCATCAGTGCATACTTAGCAATTGGGTTGACCAGGGTAGTGTATATGGCGATCCTTGAACTAACTTTTGTTTTAGTAAGGTTTAAAGTTATTTGTGACTCTACATTTGAACCAAACATAAGGTACCCAAACACTGCCATTGATGCATAAGTGATTGTACAGAGAAGGAAACATAGGAACATAACCTGCAATGAAGAACATTGAAATAAAGTCAATTCTATAATTAAAGCAGCTGAATTAATTCAGTGAAATTCCTAGAATATTGAATTACCTTGGAGAAATTCTTTTTGTTTCTCATAGAATTGTAAAGCGTGGGAAAAACTGGATGAGCGCAATAACAGAACGCATATAAGCTAACTGCAGTAGGGATACCGTTGAACTTCACAAGCTCTCCCCTTTCATGAAATCCAATACCATCAAATATACCTGTCCACAAAATCGAACCAAGGATGACAGCGGAAGCTATAACTCCAGTTGCCGATATATAAGAAAGAATCATGAGATTTTTCAACCAAAGTGTAGGGAGTATAATGAGAGCGACAATCATTATAAAGCTTTGCTTTCCGTAAATTCTAATCCCATAAAATTCAAGGCCCGTGTCTGGTAATATGTTAAGCAAATTATCGCCTTCTAGGATCAAGAAACCTGTGGCGACTAAGTACAGCTCTAAATGCATAAAAGTTGAGACTACTATTCTTCCTTTTGTCCCAAATGCACGCTCTCCAATGTCAGGATAGCTCCTTATACTTGGATCTGCTTCCATACATCTTTGAATTAACAAAGCTGAGTAGAAGGCCACAGATGCTATAATGAACAGAAGTAACAGGCTTAACCACCCTCCTGATGATAACGCATATGGTGTCGATAGTATCCCAACCCCTGAAGAAAGCCATAGCGAAATTTAGTTTCAAGCTTGGGATCTTTGTTTATTTATTATTTTCTTTTTATTTCTTCCCTTTTGTTCATCGCTCTTCTTTTTGGTGTTTTTTAACTTTTATTATACGGAGTAGCTTTTATGGGAGGAAAGGGGAAAACTGGAGGGAAGGGAGTATTACATACTTGGTTTATTCCAAAATAATGATTATCACCTCATTAGTTTGGACAAACCGATGAGATGACAATCATTCATTTTTCAGGACAGATGGAGTATTTAGTAGGTAGGCAAATACAAGGAGCAGATATCATATATATAGAGATCTAGATATGGACGCATCAGTATGTGTTTCTGGGTTATTAAGGATCCATTAGACTAATATACACTGATCTGTATGTTAACTAAGGCATTTTGTATTCGAACTGAATTGAACATAGATAGCTATATATATATATATATATATATATGAAGCGAAAACCATGAGTGAAAGAACAAGTAGAGTTCAGAAAAGGAAGAACCTGATAGAGCATTGAGTCCGTTGAAACACGTGTTAAAAAATGAGGTATTGCCTGTGACGGTGTGGTGACCACCTGACGTCAATGTTTCTGGTTCCTGACCACCGAGCTCTTGCGGTTTCTGATCTTTGCCGAGCAAGAGTGGCACGCTAACAGTGCAACCATCAATTTCTCCGGCGTCCATGATATGGAGAGATATTCACCCTGCAAGAGTAATAGTTATTATATGTAAGGGCTGTTTAATTCATTGTCTGTTGACTGTTCTGCATGGCTGCAAGTTTCCAGAACAGCGTACTAAATAATACTCCATCCGTCGAAAATTAAATGCAACAATTTTCTGTTTTAAATGTCCTAAATTAATTATAATTTTTTTTTAAAAATGTTTAAAAGTACAAATATGACAACCACTTCAACAATCGTTCCAACATTACGATGCATCACTTTAACAACAACTCTAACATTTTAATTTGTTACTTCAATCACTACTCTACCATCTAAAATACTAATAATATAAGAAAATTTTGGACAATTTTTTCCTAGACAAACATATTTTTTAAAATTCGTATATTTTCACACGTTTTACATAATATGAGAGACAGAGAGACTAGTGTATTATTAATTGTTAGCCCCGACCTGGGGTAATCTCGATTAAATCATGTATTTTTTTTTATACGAGTGTCAATAGTAATATGTAACATTATTCTGTGTGACCCATTTCAATTTTTCAAGTATCTCACACAAACCAAGTATAATTTACTAAAACTAGTAAACGAAACATGAATAAATAAGTTAGTTTATTTCAATATTATGTGAAATAGGTTAGTATTATATGTTTTTCGCTTGCCTTAAGATCTGCATCCTGTTTTTATTTTTATATAGATTTGGCTTGGTAGCTTTGAACTTGGAGGAAGATTCTTTTGACTTACCTTAGCAAATAATGTAACTTTGTTGACTGATAAAAAAGTTTAAATTAAAAACACGTTGTGCTTGGAATGGCAGGCCAATGAAACAACGTTTGGGTATTTGTGCGATTCAAATCTCATAGTAGGAAGATAGTGATAATCAATTGTCCATACTCCGAAGATGCAGTGACCCAGAAAAGATTTAGGCACTCCACTAAAAATATTAGGTGAATTTAAATTGTGAAGAAGATTTTAATGTTTAGATGAAAAAAAGTCGAATATGAATGAGAGATTATTTGGATTTGAAGAAATAATTTAACATCTAAATGAGAAATAATTAAATATAAATATTAAGAAATTATTTGAATATTATTTAATATTTAATTAAAATTTAATTAAATATAAATGGAAAATTTCATAATACTCGATTTAAGTGCGTATCTTCGTAGGCATCCGGAGTCCGGACCGTATTTGCAATTTTCTATGTTAAGTATATGCACCGTACGCGGAGCTGCCCAACCCCACTACTCCGGCCATAAATTCATTAGACTACAAAACGTATCAGACTTCTATTTTATTGAAAAATCATTAAAGAGATGGACCAAAAAAAAAAAGGTGTAATGCGTGTGGTACAGTAGATGGACCCAATCAAAATTAAGTCATTAAAATCTTGTACTAGTTTTTCAGAATGGATAGAGTTTACATTAATTACGTTGCCCTCCGTGAAATTATAATACCGTTTGAATTATGTTATATATATCTTTCAATTATAAAATTAGATTAAATTATTTATATTTAGTGTCTTTAGTGTGATAAATTATATTATATTAGTCTTATTTAGTTGTTTTTAGTGTATAGATTAAAATTAATAATGAGACTTACAGTGAATTTTTTTTTTGATTTTATCCGAATTATTATTAATTATCTTAAACGATATTTTAGTCAAATAATCACTTTCGGATGATCAATTATTATTGATATTATCTTCCTCCAAAAATAATAGAGAATTTATTTACTTATATGTAATATTTTCTACTTAAATTGCCACTCTCGAGGTTGACATGTACAATTATCAAGACATCTTATTCTCTCAGAGAGTGTTTGAGTATGAAATCCAGTATTTCTCCAATTTATATAAATTTATTAATATATGTATTAATACATATATTAAAATAAAATATAATTAATTATAATAGGAGGTCCCACTTTATACATTGCTAATCATCCACTACTTATATTTTCATACATAATTTTATGTAAATTTGTTAATATATTATTACTAGTGAAAAAAAATTACGTACTCAAATGCGTTTATATTTTGTTTATATTGAAGTAAAATGTTTATTTCCAAAATATTATTATTATTATTATAAAATAAGGGGAGTAATATCTATCATGTACTATAATCCAAAAGACCGAGTGCTTGAATTTAAACGGTTTGCTATATCTACTAGCTCCTACGGAGTACATAATAAAAAGAATTGATGTAGTTGAGGTTGCTTTAGACTTGCGGGTAGTCGTCGCAGAGAATTAAAAGACACCCACAAGAAGGCAACCTTGTGCTTTCTTTACCACTTCCATCAAACCAATCTGAATCATCACTTGGCTTTATCCTCCAATTAAATTTAAATAAATAAAATTTTCAAATTTCTTTTCATTAATAATGTTCATATAATCAATTAGTATACGTGTATAATTGCTGCTACTTCATTTCCGATTATGTTTACTGTTCCACAAAAACTTTAGCCTCTGCGCAATGAATTTCAGTAAAGCCATGCAAATATACAGTATGCTTATTTTTCCCTGGTAAATTTTCTTGCAACGGTAAAAACTTGAATATATATTGTATTCAGCTTTATTTTATATACTATATACAGTATGATCAATAATATTTACTTTATTTTCTTAAAAACAAATGAGGCTGTTTTCTCTTTTTCAATAATCTTTTTTTTTTTCAGCAATTAAGTAGAAGGTGGTCCAAGGGGAGAGAACTGAAGGGACCAAAAGGGAAGCAGCAGATTTGGTAATAAGCATGACAGAATATATGGAGAACAGATTATGGTTTAATTAAGGGAGAGAGAGAAGGACGAACCGAATGGGAGAGTGATCCAAAAGGCATGAAACTACTTCATCCGTCTCAAAAAAAATTGTAACATTTTCTTGAATATCTATTTGACATGAATTAATGTTAAAACGTATAAAAATATATATATTTAAATACAAAGTATTACATATTTGTTGAAAATTTTTAAAATCCTCAATAATATAAAATTGATAAATATATTTTAATATATTTATTACACAATTTTATATGAAAAAATATAATGGTTTAATGAAAAAGTGCATCTCTTTGAAATAAAAAGATGTAATGAAAAAGTGCAACTCATAAATAGGATGTGTCTTTTCATACATGTAGTGAATGTGTTTATTCACTCATAACTCTTCAAAGATGTGTGGAGAGACTATAAAACGGCTAGACCTCATTCTAAAAAAAAAATAAAAATCCAAGTAACTCATATTTCACATATTAGTAGATTAACTCATTTAAATATTTCTAGTACTTGAAATATTTAATGTTTTTAATTTCTTCTCTTTTTCATTATGGTTTTGATTAAATATT
>JAUMHB010092925.1:0-10945 GCA_032359685.1 Pittosporum tobira
CGTTGACATTCTATTTGTCGGAAACCAAATAATTTTATTTAGTACTTCAAAATATTAAAAATACTGGGTTCTTACATGGGCAAGCTGCTTTGGAAGTGGAGGGGGCCGTTTTAGGAGCGGAGATTATGGGTTTGGCGGTGTCCTTGCTGGAATGGAAACCGGGCTACCGGACATAGCAATTTCGGGAGATGGATTGGTCACCTCGGCTTCACCGATGCCATAATCCATTGGAAATTTCATCTTGAGATGGGGGATTGAGACAACGGGCTGAAGTTTTCTCAATGTTGCCTAGCCTATGATCGCATTCAGGGAGCTTTCCCCCCCTCAAGAAATAGTATTTAATCGGGATAGTCATCTGGAGGGGAAAAGTCCCAAAAGTGGTGGGGACGGTGATCATGCCGAACATGGGGACCGGGTTGTTGTCGACCCCATATATGGTTGGAGTCTCCGGGGGCTCTATGCTCATGATGGAGTGGTCCATTTGAGCGTAGGCTGAGTAATACAAGATGTCACTCGATGCTCCGGTGTCTACCAAGGTTCGCTTGACATTGTAGGGGCCAATCCGGGCATCTATGACTAGGGCATCATCATGGGGATGACGCACGCCATCATAGTCGGCTCTGGAGAAGGTGATTGGCAGGGAGGAAGAAGTCTTCATTCGCTTGGCGGGAGAGTCGACATTGTAGATGCTCCTCTCGTAATTTTTTCATGCAATGTTGGATGGCCCATTTGCACTCGAGCCACCGTAAATCACGTGGATTTTGGGGCCTGGGGGCAGGCCTATAATTTGGGCTGGGATTTGAAGCGCTGCGATGAAGTGTGGTATTTGGCCCTCCTGTACTTTTTGTTCGAGGTAATCCATGAGGGAGTAGCACTGGTAGGTTGTATGGCCATGATTCTTGTGGAATTCACAGTACATAGACCTATCCCACTTGTTTTCTGGGATGGTCATCTTCTTGGGTGCTTGGAACCAGGCTTCATTTCTAATGGCCACCAGGATGGTGGGGTGGACCATTTTGAGTAGGGTGTATTCTTTGCCTCGGTTCCTCCTAAGCCATTTGGGTGTTCAGGGAGAGCTAGGCTCGGTCCTCTTATAGCATTCCTGAATCGGCTTGCGCTATGCCTCCTCGGCTGGCTTTGAGTTGGTATGGGCTACATGGTACGGGTTATAGTCACCAAGCTTGCTTTTGATTCTGATTTACACGTTCGTCCGGCGTAGAATGTCGTAAACATTGGATGGAGGTGAGTTGATTAAGTCGGCCAGGAGGGCGTGAGATCTTTGTCGGTGGAGCCCAGCTTGTAAGAACATCTCGACCTGCTTTCGGTCCAGTTGAATGACCTGGGCTATGGTGCTTTTGAAGCGAGCAATGAACTCTTTGAGTGACTCATTGTCGCATTGCATGACCTAGTGTGCGTAGCGGCTCATAGGCACTACCACTGAACTGTTCTTGAAAATTTTCTTTTAGCTCCTCAAAGTTGCCGACAGTCCTGTGTGGCAGGTGCTTGATGAACTGCACCGCGGCTCCTGTTAAAGTGTTGATGAACATGATGCAGAGGGTGGGATACCTGTGCCCATAGATTCTCATCTTAGCCTCGTAGTGATCGACATGATTGAAAAGTGTTTGAATTAGAATGCAAGTGTACATCAATCAAATTATAGTATAAAAGATTATCGTTCCCACAGAGAATAGTAAATTATATACCAATATTCTTAATCTCTATTTTATCTAGCAAAGTGATAAAGTTTTAATTTTTATATAATAAAACTAAATAAAAAGAAACAAATAATAAAGATAAATATATACAGGATAAGTATATGCTAAGATCTCAACTTTACTTATTCAATCATAATCTCAAGCTTACTATCTTTATTAGGCAATTAATATTAGTTTGACATATTCATGACAACGGAATATCTCTAAATTATATACTAGCCTATTCCTAGTGAAGTACCCCTACTCTTATTATTAACCCATCATATGCCTATGTGAATTTAAATAATATAGAGAGCATTATAGTTTTATGGACTTTCCGGTTTCATTAGCCATTCTTAGGAGCTAAGTTACTTACGAAACTGCACACGTCACCTTGAAAGCTTAACCTCCGGTTATGATTTAATTGAGCCATTAACAAACCTCCACAATTACGTCCTTCAATTTGTTAACCTAGATCATCTAAATATTGATAAAGTATTCAAAAGCATTAAGAAATGTATCATAACTCAATAAATACACGAAAGTAATATGAATGCGTAATAAAGATAAAATAAACTTTTAATTAATCATGAATAAGATCTGCATCGTCTTAGCATAAAAATAAATCAGAACATAACTGATCTATAAATACAATAGAAAAGATAGGTGCCATAAGAAGTCGGCTAGATGTCTTTGTGTGGTAGCCCGATCTCCTACCTCCTTGAGCTCTTGATCTCCTCTCGATCGTCTATTGTATAAAAAGTATATTTTTGAGAGCTACGAAAGAGTTTATATAGGCTTAGTCTTTGGGTCTTGTCCGAATTTGATCTTGATTAGGTTTCATACTTGAATAAAACTTTGAAAACAACTAGGAAAGCCCAAAATTGCCTTGGTCAAAGCTACTCGAAAAAGTCAACAGAATTCACGATTATTTGTATGGCCTTCCTTACGGGTTGGTTTACGGTCGTAAGCTCCCTTACGGGCTGGCTTATGGCCGTAAGCTGCCTTACAGGCTGGCTTACAGTTGTAAGGTCCTCAGGACTTTGGTTTTTGCTTCTGTTTCGATTTCAAGCAATCCTTGTTCGTCCGGGATTAGGTTAAACATGATTTTGTCTAAAATAGGCCTTTTCAAGCCCAATTATCTGCATTGTAAGCCCAATAACAATAAAACATATGTAAACCCTTGGATTGATGATTTATTAGCCCAAACAAGGATATATAAGCCCAATTAATGCATTTTTATTAATGAATCAAGAGAATAATCATCAGAAAATATAAATATAAAAAGCACTGATCAACTTCCCCTAAGTTTAAACTGTTGCTTATCCCCAAGTAAACTAATCATGAAAAATAATTTCTAAGGAAATTTGGCCTCTTGATTTTTATCATTAAAATCCACCGAAAATTTATGAGTTGACAAAGCTGGTGATGAAAATTATCTAAGACTAGAGATCTACAATATAAGACGTTAATACTCCATCATACATAAGCAAAACTTCGCACAACTTAAGTACACATATCCACAATATGTCTAAGTTTTCATAATTTGTCCCTACTCCCTATGATTTAACTCAAAACATGTCCATGTGCTCATGTGCAATGTGTATTAACTCAAAGATATTTAAAATACTAAGTTAGACTTTTACCTTTAAGCGCAATGCTTTAGACCTCCGACCGAATGGACGATTTCTCTTACCCACCTTCATGGATCGTCCCTTTGACTACTGAAATCTTAAAGGAGCACTCGATTTTTTCTCATATTTTTCATAGCCTTTTGCCTATAAAATTGATGGGCATTTTGCTCCAGTTTCTTTCCAACTCTTTATTCTATTTTTTCTATTTTTCTGGAATATTTTGAATTTTTTTGGTTTTTCAATTTTTTTTTCGAGGTCAAGTGTTTATCCAGTAATCAAAAGTAACCAAGGAAGTCTAAGCACTTTATCGTATTCTTAATAGTCTTTCTTGAAGTATTTCAATATTTAAGAGTTAACAGATAGTGATATGAAATAGCTTTCTAAATCAAATATAGGATAGCAAGGGATTATCATAATTTTCTAGTCCTATTATGGATATAAATGACCTAAGCATGCGAAATTTGACTCAAATAATCTTAAGCATCAATCCTCAAACGTAGAATACTAGTTCCAATCAATTTTAAAAACAAACTAAGTCTAATCATTTTTTTTTCATCTAAAAAGCATGGAATTTTTCTTTCTTTAGACAACTTATGGGTTTTTTTTTGAATATTTTTGGATTTTTGGATTTTTTAAAAATAAAATTAAAAAGAAAATATTGACAGAAAATAAAACTAAGTAAAAAGAAAATATTAACAGAAATAAAGATGAAAAATAAAATATTAACAAAAAGATAAAAAATTTAAAATTTAAAAATTAAATCAAAAATTTTAGTATTTATACCATAAACAGTGGATAACATAAATGATAACATATAAACAATATGTTTATTCCTTCCCCCAAGCTTAACTATTACATTATCCCCAATGTAACATAAGAATTATACGTATGGGAAAAAAAGAAAACATACCAGATTAAGGAGGTGGGGGTCCAAAGTGACCCTGCGATATATGTTAGTCATACATCTACTGTATCATAGATTGCTGCTGGGCTTGTTCTTGTTCGATTTGAGTAAGAATAGTACATATTCCCTCGGGTGCCCTTGCAGATGTCACGGTCTCACTAGGTCCAGCTCTGTTGTATGCAGCTCCACTGGAAATAGTAAGAATGGTAGGAATGAGCAGGCGACCAGCATCATCATGAAGGCCAGAGAAGTCAAAATAGTCATCGGGCCCATGTCAGCGTCATCACCAAAATCTGGAGCGTCGTGGTCCTGACCATCAAATACCTTAGGATATAACCAATTGGCCTCATCACAGACTGATGTATGCAGGATGGTAATCAACATCCTGTAGTTCGTCCTGAAGCAAAGGTAATATGCATTACCTTATCGAGCTATCATGTGCATGGTGATACAGGAGTTGATGTCAATAGTATTGTTCCCTTGGGCCTTGGCCAGACCGGAGCAGTCAATCCTTAAATGGTCAGCAATCGGTATAATCAGGTGTCACCCTAGATTGCTCGTTGATATGGTGAAGAAAACTGACGCCGGTGTCGAATGGACGCTCATGAATCATGCAATGCAAGATGTATAGCTCGTCACAATGAAACACTTTGTCGTTCTCTCCTCGACCAAAAATAGTATGGGTTATGAACCGCTGCATGTATCGAAAGCATGGGTTGTGAACATTGGTGGCCTTCAATATGGAATTGGCTTGCCTGGTAATCTGGTATAGGAATTGATTAGCATTGAAATTTGTGAGCGATTTTCAGTCATTGTCGATGGGGAAGCCAAAAATTCTGTTGAACTCGGTGATAGAAAGTGTGTAGTCCTCGTTCATCAACCAGAAATTGATCTATCGGTTGTTGCCTGAAAAATTGAGCATGAAGCTGCTCAAAAACTCTAGAACAAGTTGGATGTAGGTGGCGCTCTTCATCTCTATAAACTGCATCCACCTGGCTCAGTCACTCATCCACTTGATATCGTCAAAAATGCCCAAGTCCGGGAGGGCATGGATGTTCATGTAGTGCGTGTTGACTATCCTCTAGTTGTTTAGGACGGTGTACCGAGCCTCTTGCTCAACATCTTAAAAGATTATGTCGTGTTGGTTAGTTGGGGCAATTTGCCAAGCACCTTGTGGGCGACTTGTTTGGCCTTGGGAGGATTTTCCTTGGGCGCGTTTCGATGACCAGTATAGAGACTTACCCAAGCCTTGATTGCGTCAGATTTGACGATTTTGCACTTTGTACCTCGTGTGGAATTCGAAAGATTTTTGAAATTCTTGGTGGAATCTGAGGTTGTGGTTGGCAATTTGGGTGTTTGGGTAGTGTATTGAGTTTGATTTGAGCTTGGTACGAATTTTGCATAGGTAGATTTGAAGATTTGGAGGTTCGGTTTGGAATGTGTCGTTTTGACACGCCGAAGGTTAAGACAGTGGCTTGGTTTTCGACCGAATGTGCTTAAAAACCCGATTCTGGGGCCTTTACGGTCCCGTTTATGGCCATAAGGCTTGCTTACGGTCACGTTTACGGCCCGATTTACGACCGTAAGTTTAGCCGTAAATCTCTCTGTTGGCTTGCTTTGATAAAATTCTATAACTTATTCAGACGTGATCCATTTTCACCCATTCTTCTTCCTAAAAATCTCTTATGCATCCAAGAGTGTGAATCTAACAAAAAAAATTGAAAACAAAATAAGAAAAAGTGACGATAAATTAAAAATCAACTATAAAAAATTGAAAAATGGTATATGGCTTGGGTTGCCTCCCAAGAAGCGCTCGTTTTATAATTTCTAGCCCAGCTTTAGGTCATTTAAGAGTTGATGACCTTTGCGGCTTCCATTAGATTATTCTCAGTATTGCTGGGCAAGGTACCATATGGATGTTTATAGACTTGTTGCGCTAGCTGACCTACTTGCTTCTCCAGATTCCCGATTGATATCTCTTGATGAGTGAACCTATCATTAGTGCTTTTGATGTTCTCCTATAAGGATTGGTTCATTTGCATCATCATCTCCTCCAATCTAGAATTTTGCTGTGTCCAGGCTGTGTGGCTCATTGTGCTTGCTGATTTTGTCTTCCCCATTGAAAATTAGGATGGTTGCGCCATCCAGGATTGTATGTGTTTGAATAAGAATTGTTGTTGCTGGGGTAGTTAGAGTTCCTGCCATAGTTGGAAACTTAATTGGCGTTTTCAGTTGAAGGAGTGAATGTGTTCCCACTTTGGCAATCTGTGCTAGCATGGTCACCCATACAAAATTCACAAGTCACACCTTAAATCTTTGCAGCAGTGTTCATATGAGAACTGAACATATTTGTGAGCTTGTTTATCTGCGATTCCAGCCTGGATATAACATCAACTTCATGGACTCCGCTGTGTTTCTTCAGTTGAAATCTTTCAGACGACCAGCAGTAGTTGTTAGATACTATCTCTTCTATCAATTGGAAGGCCTCTTCAGGTGATTTGTTGCTTATGTTTCCTTCTGCTGCAGCGTCTATGGTGCTTCTGAAATTGGGATCAATCTTGTTGTAGAACGTTTGTACTTGCATCCATAGAGGTAGGCCATGGTGTGGGCAGAGCCTCATCAGATCTTTGTATCTTTCCCATGCCTCGTATAATGACTCACCGTCAATTTGCGTGAAGGTGGTGATTTCATTACACATCTTAGCAAATTTAGATGGTGGAAAATAGCTGCTCCTCCTTCGTCTTTGAATAAATTAGGATGTCGTCTATGAACACTATTACAAATTTATCCAAGTATGGTTTGAATGCCCGGTTCATCAGATCCATGAACCAAATGGCATCAATAGGAATTCGTAATGTCCATAACGTGTCATAAACGTTGTTTTCTGAATATCTTCTCCTCGGATGTCCATAACATGTCCTAAACTAACTAAATATCTCAAGTCAATCTTTGAAAAGTACGTTGCACCTTTCAATCCTAGGCAAGGGATACCTATTCTTAATTGTGATCTTGTTTAGCTCTCTATAATCGATGCACAATCGCATCGATCTATCTTTCTTTTGTACAAACAGTACTGGTGCTCCCCATAGGGAGACACTCAGTCGTATGAATCCCTTGTCTAGCAGCTCTTGCAGTTGCTCCATCAACTCCTTCATTTCCATCGGTGCCATGTGGTATGGTGCCTTCGAAATCAGTGCGGCTCTAGGGGCCATGTCGATAGGAAATTATATTACTCGGTTTGGGGGTAATCTTGGTAGTTCTTTTGGGAATACATCTTTAAACTTGTTGACTACCAGGATGTCTTCAATGTTGGTTTCTTCTGAACGGGTATCTCGTACGTGGGCCAGGTATGCCGAGCATCCCTTCCTCATCATCCTCTTCGTTTTGACCATCGTTAAATAGTTCATCGATTTTGGGTTTATGCTATCAAATAATGAAATTTTATCTTTCGTGATTGTTCTAAACATAATCTTCTTCTTCTAACAATTTATGTCGCTCTATACTCATTTAGCCAATCCATTCCCACGATGACATCGAATTCCCCTAAAGGAAACGGTATTAAGTCAGCCGGGAGCTTATGGCCATCGACTTCTATTACGCAATTTCTATACACGTCATATACAGGGAATACTTCCTGATTGGCTACTTCTACATCCAATGAGATTTCCAACTTTTCACTTTTTACATTAAAGTTATTCCCAAATTGGGCAGACATAAAAGAACGAATAGTTCCATAATCAAACAATATGCAGACAGGTAATGAATTGACAAGTAGTGTACCTATCACCACATCAGCTGAATCTGTGGCATCCTTGACAGTCATGTTGTAGGTCCGGGTAGTATGACGTAGCGGCTATGCATTTCTACCGGTTAGCAACAACCTCGATTCCTTCACACTCCCTACAAAGTTGGTAGGTTTATTGGGGCAGTTGGGTGAGATGTGCCCTTTCTTTTCGCATATGAAACATACGTGAGTACTCGGGTTCGGGCAGTTAGTCGCCATGTGGCCATGTTGACTGCAACGGTAGCAAACATTATTTCCCTTTAAACATGGCCTATCGTCACGATTCTTCCTGCATTCGTCCCCCTTTTTCCTTTGGGCGGACCCTCCTCCACTGCTTTCCTCATTGGGCCTCTTCCGATTATTGCTCTTTTGAACCTTGTTCTACTGGCTGTGGCTCCTCTCAGCTAACCTTCCTCCGTTCCACTTCCTCATTTTCATATTTTTCTTCTTGTTGCCCTTGTTGAATTTCGACGGGCCATCTCCACTTCCTTTGGGGATTGTCACCTTCTCCACTAGCCTCACATAGTTGTCTATTTCTAAGACAGCTAGCCTATTGTAGAGCCCGGGTTTCAACCCTTGCTCAAACCTCTTAGCCTTCCTCCTCTCAGTGTTGACCTGCTGCGGAGTGAAATGTGCAAGTTCGTTGAATTTCATATCATACTCCACCTTAGTCATGTCCCATTGCTTCAGTTCCAGAAATATGGTCTTCATTCTATCTGCCATGCTCGTGGGGAAGTAGTTCTCGAAGAACAGTTCCTTGAATCGTCCCCAAGCGATGATCTCTTTTTCTTCAACTTCTCCGGTTGCATCATTTTCTCCCACCTCTTCGGCTTCCCACCAGAAGTTGGCTTCTCCTTCAGCAGGTACATAGCGAACACAGTTTTCTGGTCATCTGCCACTCGACAGATCTTGTAGGCCTTCTCTACCTCTTATAGTTAGTTTGAGCCTCAGTCGACTTGTTATAGCCCTGGAAGGTGGGTAGCCGAATGCTTTGGAATTCTCTAAATGTGACTGCGTGTGGGGCCATGCAGTTTTGATTCTAGTTGTTATCTGGAGGGGTGGTATATTCTGGAAAGCATCTCGCAACATGTTCACAAACTATTGCATTAGGTTTTGCATTGGGTTCTCAGGTTGAGCCTGATGGTTCAATGGTGGCCGTCCTCTTCTTGGCAGCATGGTTCTGTCATAAGGTAGTGTATTTGCATATTTAGATACATATACATAAGTACATGATTACTCATGAGATAACATAAATAAGGATTTCCTTGATTCAAGTGAAACGTTACATAAAATAGGAATGGAAGTTTTAGGTTACAATACATCGTGGATTCATCTATCCAGTAAAATTTGTATTTTTAACATAACTACCTAATGTTACGAGTCTATCTCCCACATCAGTGGTCCCTAACCCATCAGTAGGTCTTCTCTTCGCTCACTAGAGCAGAATCGTACTGCTTCTCGAGGTGGCTGGCTACGTGCTAGATATAGGCGGGGGTTTGCTTATGCATCTCTGCAGTTCGGAGGCGATTAACACACCTCTATGACATGTCGAAAGATTACCTATAACCCACATCAATCCTCTTCGCAGCATGCTCCCAATGCTATGCCCTCCGCTTAGTGTACTCATTTTTAGAATACAAGTGTAAGATTTGCTCATACATTTTCTAGCCTCAGCCATCATGTTTGAGCAGGGCACCAGGAGTATAGATAACTGGGTAGGTGGTGAAATAGGGGTGGCCAACTCTTCCTCGGCCTGGTTGGTCATATCGTCGACCATCAACTCATTCTCTTTGTTATCGTAAGCTTCTTGGGTGGACATCTATAGGAAGTTTTTAAAGTAGTGTTAGCTACATTTTTTAGAAAAAAAAACATTTTTTTTTGTTTTGAGTATATATATGGTTTGACATGTTCGTCCTCGTTGTACAGGTTGTAACCGTCTAAGAAGGACCTCATGTCCTCGTCATCATCATCGTCACTGTTCACGTAGAACCTCATATCTTCCGGCACTACTTCGCTATCGACGTATTGGGGATGTGCCCAATATTGTCACTTGTCTTTGGCGGTTCTTAAAGGGTTTCTTATTATAGGCTCTTCCTCTTCAGACTCGGTTTCTAAGTCAAATTCTTCCTCGAGGATTTCATACTCGGGAAGTGGGTTGATCGCTACTCTTTTTTGGCATATAACACATCTACACATTTTTAACATAAGTGTTAATTAATTGATATAGTTTTTAAACGTATGAGAGTTGTTCATAAGGTCTTTACAATTCATATATTCGAATCTTAGACGCAATTACAATCTCAAGTTAATTAAGATTTTTCCTACGCTTGGATCTAAGAATTTGTTCTAACTTATAGCTCTGATACCAACTGTTATGCCACCAAATTTCCACTACAATAGGATCATCTCAGCATACTGAGTTGCCAATATTTGACAGCTCGCCCTATTATATCTTACAATAGGATCTCACATATAAATAAATACACACACACACACACACACACATGATCGAAGGGTAAGCTCGATTTTGTGGCAAATGGAGTGATAAAACATCGAATTTCTTCATCCCCGTAGCTGAAAACCTCAAGACCAGGAAGTCCAAGTTCATCTTCCTCGGTTCTGGCCAAGAAGCCATCACCGAAAGCTATAAGCTCGCCGGAAAAAATCAAACAGGCTTTAAAATAATATGAAAACTCGATTGAAAGGTACCAAAATGATCATTGTAACTATAGGAATCCATTGGACCCTTCCATCGACTAAAACACATCCGATTTGAGCCCAAAAATCTGATCTTTGATCAAGAACACGTCAAAAAATAAGTCGACTGTAAATCGGCCTTAAACGGCTCATAGATGCTATTATAATCATCAATTTAACTTAAACAACAACAAAATTCCTACTTTGATCTTATCCGAGCAAGAACAAGAAC